>JAYKAV010002999.1:620174-662674 GCA_035582835.1 Phoebastria nigripes
GTGATGGAGCCCTGCTTTCCTGGAGATGGCTGAACACCTGCCTGCCGATGGGAAGCAGTGAATGAATTCCTTGTTTTGCTTTGCTTGCATGCGCGGCTTTTGCTTTCCCTATTAAACTGTCTTTATCTCAACCCACGAGTTTTCTCACTTTCACCCTTCCSATTCTCTCCCCCATCCCACCGTGGGGGGAGTGAGCGAGCGGCTGGGTGGTGCTTAGTTGCTGGCTGGGATTAAACCACGACACTGATATATAACTGATCCTGAAGCATCTGTTAGATATAATATAATCTTTCTCAGGCAGATTTGTAATGTTAAAGAGTTTGGTCCTCTATTGAACACAACTGGTTTATTCCACCCTGAGACAGCCATGCCTTAGTGGTGGAAGTAGCAATCCCTTCGTACATCCTTAAAAAATGAGATGGGATATGTGAGAGGAAGGGCATAAATGATAAAGAATTCAGTGTTAAAAGCTGTTAAAAACTTAGGAGACACAAGTTCTTCCAGTAGTCAAAACAAACTAAAGTGGATTTATACTGAGAGTCAAGAAATACATTTGTCTAAATTCTTCCTATTTTAAGGGCTTCTAGCATGTCTGCTGTGAAGTATCTTCTTGGTTAAAGGATTATCAGGTATTTTGTTTGTCTGAATGATGGGAGGACAGAAGATGCATTTCACTATCCTTAAACCATTTGTGACACCACCAGATGAATGTCAGATCTAGTCAGGAGAAAGAGAAATGATAGGCATTCCCCTGCCTCCTTGAACAACTTACTCTATTGGAAACGACATTTACCCCTCATGAATGGGTCCTGTACAAAGGCTTTTGTACCACAGACATGACATAAACTTCTTTGGAGTTCTCCAGCAGGGCATCTCTCATGTACATGAGAATGGGTTTCAGCTTGCAAAAGCCTCCCACAGTTCTGGTTCAGTAAAGAAACTCAGGTGCTCAACTTAAAGGATGTGTATTATATCAATAATCAATTCCCCAAGTGAGGAAAATACCTATATACATATATGACCTGGTTTCAGCTGGGATAGAGTTAAATTTCTTCCTAGTGCTGTGTTTTGGATTTAGTATGAGAAGAATGTTGATAACACACTGATGTTTTTGGTTGTTGCTAAGTAGTCTGCTAGTCAAGGACTTTTCAGCTTCCCATGCTCTGCCAGGTGCACAAGAAGCTGGGAGGGAGCATAGCCAGGACAGCTAGCCCAACTGGCCAACGGGGTATTCCATACCATATGATGTCATGCTCAGTATATAAATAGGAGGCGTGGTCCTGGAAGTAGCGATCGCTGCTTGGGTATCAGTCGGCAGGTGGTGAGCAATTGCATTGTGCATCACTCATTTTATATATTCTACCATTATTATTATTATTATTATTATTATTATTTTCCCTTCCTTTTCTGTTCTATTAAACTGTCTTTATCTCAATCCACGAATTTTACTTTTTTTTTTTTTTTTTTTTTTTTTTTTTTCGATTCTCTCCCCCATCCTGTTGGCGGGGGGAGTGAGCGAGCGGCTGTGTGATGTTTGGCTGCCTGCCGGGTTAAACCACAAAAATATATAACTTCCAGACTGTGTCTTGTCCCACCATATAATGGGGCTGAGTTTGGAGGTGCCTAAACTGGCTTTATACAGATTTTCTCATGAAAATAATAGACCAGAATTTTGTGTTAGTAATGGTGAGAGCAAATTTCAAAGTAGTTACAATCCTTGACATATAGGACATTTGAGACCAGAAACTGGTGCTAAAGAAGAGTAGAGAAGAAAAAAATGTGGGTTTACTATCTCAGTTAAGGTTTTGAAAACTGGACTTTTAATAGGATTCAGCATAATGCATCCAGCCAGAGCTATTAGTGGGAAGAATGTGTGATAACATCCTTCTTACATTATATTTACATCTTTACATATAGTTTGTCATAGCTTGTTCTTTTGCAATGCTATACAGTTAATTTCACTGTAATAAAATTATCATTATGATTAGTGATATCAATGTAGAAACCAGGAGGCATTGACATTGCGACCAGGAAATTAATCTAAAAAATCTATATCCCAGCAAATTTTATTCTAACCAGGACAGAAAATTAATGTTGTGAGGATCATGTAAACCAGTAATGCTTGATTCTGACTGCGTTAGGAAAAAAAAAATGTTGATTTTCTTGAAAGGGATAAGGCTGTTTTTGGCTTTTCTTCAGCAGAACATTTCAGCTTGTGCTAAACTTTGCTGAGCAGGAGACTGTGCTCTCTGCAGCTAGTCCCAGCTATTCTGCCTGTGTGAGTAAAGCTAGATATGAACTTTAGTGCTCGTGGCATTAAGGCCAGGGAGGACAGGCAGTATAAGGAAGATTAATGGGACTTTGTATGCTATTAAAATTAATCACTTATAATTAAAGAYCCTTTATGTCCTGCTGCCCCTCGATTGTTGTTGATATGACAGTGTCATAAGTGATATATTCAGCTCATGTATATCTCTTAAGAGCTAAATTGAGATATTCTATTTCTGCACAGTCCCAGCATGAATTGAACCCAGCAGTTTTCAAATATATGTGCACATTTCTTATATATGGCTCTGATTTATAACAAGGAAAGGAAAAAGGCAAAGATAAAATAATATTAAACATCAGCACCTAATATTTAGCAAGCAGCTGCCTTTCCCAAGGATCCTGTAAAGCTTTATGAACGTGACATCTCTTAAGCATTCGCTTCACCCATCAGTGAAATGCAGTCACCTAAGGCTGCTTAGACTSCTCTGAACATTTTCCCTTTAAACAGCTTTGAATGGAAATTGGCTCTTTGTTCAAAGTGAAAATATTTATGGAAAATATTCATCTCATTGAATAAAAAAAAAAATGTTTTTTTCCACTGTCAAAAACAAGCTTGTGTTGTTGTTTATGTTTTGTTGTTTTTGCTTTGTTTTGTTTTGTTTTCTGTCTAAAAATAGACAACACTTGAGGTACATTTAGAGGTAAAAATCCTTTAAAAAATTTTTACCAGGAAAAAAATGGCAGCTTTTTGTTAACTGCTGACACCTTGGTGTTACTTGCTGTTACCAAGCTGTGATACCTTGATCTGCTAGGTAAACTATGATGCACCTATGTGAAAGGACATTTTAAGTACCGAAATACTGAATACTTTACGTTTCCTAGTCCTGTCAGGGAAGTCACAGGATCTTCAGGCGTTYAGGATTAAATTCAATAATTGAAAAGAATTGAAAATAATTCAATAATTCAATAATTGAAATAATTCAATAAATAATTCAATAGTTGAAAAGTATTGAAAAGTGGGTAAGCAAATATATAAAGTTTAAAGTGGCAAATAGGTTAGTTAGGGCTGGACAAGCAGTGGATTTTTGCAGTTTGCTGATATATGTATAAAGGGTATTGTCTGAGGAAAATAATATACTGGCAAAATAAAAAGGCAAGGTGCTCTTTACACTGAGTTGAACAAACTGAACTGTTCAACTCAAATAAGCAAACTTTAATTTCACTTCTGACCAATTATATTCATTTCAAACTTGTAAAAAAATAAATTATATATTATTTTAAATTAAAGGCTCTTCTAAATAAATAAAAAAAAAAGTCATATACTTTCAGTTTATAGTTTCTGTCTTACCAATGTGCACAAAAAAAAAAAAAGTATGAAATATTTCCTTATTCACCGAGAGTCTTAAGGTTTTTCTAAGAAGTTTTGATGAAAAACTTTCCTCCAGATCCAATTCTGAAAATCCTGAGAAAAAATAAAAAATATCATGTATGTTTTATAGAGAGAGATCATCCTAAAACTGTTTGATGTTTGAACCTAAAATGACTTAACTTCCCTCAGAACTTAAACTAATACTGGGGTTTCTTTGAATTGCTGTTGTTTTTCTGGCATCTTGGCCTAAAACAGAAAGGTCAGGGAAGTGTCATTAGATGCTAAAAACCAACCTACTTGTTTCCCTGGAACGGGAGAAGTTTCGGGGTGTTCCTGTGTATCAACAGAAGCCGCTTCTCTTCTTTTTTTAATGTTTTAGTGACTGCGATAAAAAAGACAAGGGGATACCCTCTGATATTGGCAAAGGAGAGAAAATWAAAAAGCCATATCAATGTGTTTCCCTTTTATTTGATTCAAGAGACACGGTGCAAAAATCTATCTGTTTTCCCAGTGTGTGGACGTGTATGAATTTGTACATATGTATTTACAGTTTTATGTGATATGCATTCTTCTCCAGGCAGGCTCCTGTATTATGCATCAGATCCATTCTTCTTACTATTTTATGGTGTGTAATTTCCCATTACAGTACAACAAGTCAGCTTGCAACAGTGATATATTTAATAAAAAATTAGATACACTTCTACTGCCTCTCTCTTTTTTTTTTTTTTCCTTTCATCTATCTGGGATACTGACCACATAAAGTTAGTGTTTAAAATAAAATGACTCAAATCACTGCTGAATAAGTAAGATACTCTGCATGCTATGGGTTCTGTCTCAGCCATGAAGAATGAAGATGTTTTGTAAAGTGCTAATGCCTGCCACACTCTTGAGTTATGGGTCACAAAAGAAGCAGAACACTTACCCTAGGGACACAAGCTATCCCACACGTAATATATTTTCCAAAAGTGCAATGTGCTCATAATTTCTGGATGTCTGTAAACTCAGAGTTATTACTACTGCTATAGTTTGGTTCAGGATTTCTATCCAAACTCATAACACTTCTATGAAATATTTCTCTCTCTCTCTCTCTCTCTCCCTCCTCCCCACAATTAGTGTACAGGTTAAAAGGTCAATCAAACAAATAAACCAGCAAAATACAAACCCCGTTCAACCCTATAAAACCAGTGCTCTTGAGTCACTTTTCTTCTGGGGAAGAGTGAAAATGGACACCTCCTGTCATGCTCTGAAGATCAAAACCCTTGGGTTATTAGAGATCCAAGCCTGGGAACGCAGGTGCTGAAACTGGCTGTCTCACATGTACTGAAGCCTGCTGCCAGCCATCCTCTACCTACCATCTCCACTTTTTTTTCATTGAGGATTGAGCCTCAATTCACTGTGCAGCAAAGCAGTCCTCAAATTCACATATATTCAAATTCATATGTAAGACTAATAGGCAATCTCAAGCTAATTGTGATTCTCTGGTCGGCAAGTGCTGTCTTCTGTCTCAAAGTTGATCAGTGTTACTAATGCAGTAACTGCTTCAACAAATTCCTATCATGGGGCAAATGCCTCACATGCCTTTGTGTTCGAACCCACCCAGAGAGAGGATACCCACCAGAATTAGTCTGGGTAAAGAACTAGCTGAGACACAAGGACTGGACATGACCCAGAACAACCTGAACTAGTTGGACTTGCTTTGATGGTTGGTTGGACCATATGATATCCAGAAGTTACTTTGATCTAAATTATCRTATGAATTTATGATTGATATTCTGCCTGGGTTACTTTAAGCTGATAGCACAACTTTCTGGTATAATCTGTATTGTTTTGTGTTCAACAGCAACAACAACAAAACAAGCACTCTCAGGTAAGAAGTTATTACAGGAACCTCTGAGGCAGGAACTGGAAAACTGCTAGAGAAAAGATTAAGAAAGTCCCAAAGGACATGAGACCAGAGACCATAAGAGGTTCACTAAAGCTAAGAAAGTAGCAGGGGCCTAGAGTTAAAAGAAGCTTGATGTCTTTTCTAGGCTAGAGGATTTTGGTTGTCTCATAGAACATGACAACCTGCTCTTAAGTAGTGTCATAATGATAGGCATAGCTGCTCTGCTGAGGTTGGAACCTACATGAGTTGGCGATTATACACGGTCATGCTGTATAGTCATGAATGGGTCTTAATGTGATGGTGTATATACAGCCACATCTACACTAGGAAGTAAAAAAAATGTTAATATATAAACATGGAAAAGGACCTTGGTCATTCTTGTTGTCAAACTGGTAGTATGGTGCCTCTTCTGCTTTTGGCCCATGCTATTGACCTTCTTCTAAAGCGTTCCTGGGCACTATTTGGGAATTAACACAAGAAAGGGACTCTTTTCAGTAGGTATATTTATGTGATCATCTTCTTTTGGAGGTTAAGAGAAACRAATAGTCTATGTGGCTAAGTGATGGCAGATGTATTCAGGACAAAAGAACTGGTCCTGGCACTGGTTAGCTTATTGGTTAACTTGCCATTAAAGTACCCAATCAGTTTCATTGACTCTCAGAGAGGAACATGGACCGAGATCCAGGAACGGAGACACATTTGATTTCAATGTCTGTTTTTTTCCTCTTTCATCTTTTAGAAAGTGCTTACGCAATAACAATAGCATAAAGACACAGCCGTGCTTAGATATGAATTGTATTTTAACTCCTTTTATAGCTACTACCTGGATCACTGGCCACCAGAACTAATGGTATTGGAAGTTAAAATAGGAGACTTTACTTCCRCTGTAGTAACCACTGTTACCAGTGGGAATGTTTCTGGGTTGTGGGAACTACTATCAAGGGATAATTGCCTCATTCAGGTAGAAAAGGTAAAGAAAGGGAAGTAAAGTTAGGCAAATGGTCCAAGCTATTCATCTTAGACTATAACCAAGGGAGGAAGACAGGTACCTCCAGAAGGTGATACCCCTTCTGGCCTCCAGCTCCTGGTCTAGAAGCATGAAGTCTCCCATAGTCCCCTGCTATAGTTGCCAGCAGATTTTCTAAGGCATCCAAACAGCTGCTGATCATAGAGAAAGACCATAATTACTCTCTATATATGTAACATTTCCATTTCTAAAAGTGAGATGAATCTCACCCTCTCTGGCTTCAATGAGTGGGGTACATTATAACCATTCATTGATGCCAGTAGATGACAAAATAATTTAGGGAATCTTTTCAAGACAGAGAAATATGCACTTAAGCAGCAACTGAAATCTATAATGCATCTGGGACAAGGAGATCAGGTAATTTATATTAGTCTGCTTAGCTTTTATCAAGCTCTTCAGGTAGGTCTGCAATGGACTGGACACTATGTTTAGATGGAGTCAGTACTTTTTGAAGTAAAATGACCCAATCCATTGAGATGGGTCAGAGGCAGACAAGTGAAAACCGTCAAGTGGCAGACTTAATCTGGAATTGAGTCCCATGCCTTTAGGAAAGGAGAGGACTTTAGAAAATCTGTACTGTGTAGGTATGCTGTCATGAGATTTTGCAAAGGTCAAGAAGATCAGCATAGATATGTCTTCATTAAGGGCTGGTTTTAAGGAGGGATATGGCTGGGATTAAGAGGTCCATAGCAGGATAAGATGCATTCCTTGTCACACCATGGGACAGGGCTGCTCTTGTGGCAAAGGCTTCCCATCCACCTAACTCATGTCTATAGTAACACTGGTCTGTACTACTTATACCTGCCAGGCACTCTTCCTCCTGCCTGAGGGTATGGGACAAAGACCAGCTTGAGTCCATGGTGAGATTCCCTTCTCCACGCAGTGTGGCCAGTGTTGCTCCCTGGGAACCAGTGGAGCTGCTGCTTTTCCCTGAATGATGCTGGCATTGTTCTACATTGCTCCCTATCTCCATCCCCTCTTCCTTGAGAGGTGACACTCAAGGAAGGAACACTGTGCCGACACCTTCAGACCATCTCTTAGTGCGATTTTGCTTTTCCCAGGGAAAGAAACAAGGTGCTGTGCAGAGCTCATGTCTAGCAGGAGGTTGTAGCTGAAAGCCATCCCTCTGAACCACTAAAAACAAGGTATGACTTTCATCAAAAAATGCTCTTCAGATGCAGCGATTTGTGACAATATCAGAGCAGGGTTGTTGTCAGCTGCCTGTTATTCTGTTGCATACTGAAGCTTCCCCAGGTGTATCCCCCCTAGCTAAGGTGTGGGACCCTGCTGAATACCAGATCCTTTTGTTGCATATTATCGTGTTAGCTAAGCTGTCATGAAAGTTGCCAGTATATATGTAAAACACAGAGATTAATCCAATTAAACCTCCACTGACTTTTCCACATTCCTCATGTTGCAGCCCATATCTCTTCACAGGTAGGCGTTAGAGCGTGGGTAAGATTAATCAAATGATGTTTATGGAGTGGCAACCCAACAGAAAGCGTGACATAATGAGAGGGAGAGAGTGAGTGAGTGATTAGCAGCTAAGCTTTAACCCACCATAACTGCTCGTGATCCTTAACCTTTCGGTGTCAATTTTAATTGTGAAGATGGGCTTAAAAAAAAGGCACTAAGGTAAAAGCATTGCACTCCCTGACCTGAAATTTATGAATAATATAGGTTTCAGATTTTTTTCCAGCATCTGAAGACGACCCCTAAAGACAGTGTAAGGTTTATTCAATAGAAGCTAATATGTATAACGGCTTTAGTGAGAAGGAAAAAAAAAAAAAAAAAATCTGGGAATTAAAACTAACAAATATGCTCAGATTGAAATTTATGTAGTCACATAATGACACAGATGGTAAATTTTACTGATATACATTTTTCCCTGGTGTAGAACACACAGTTGCAATCCAGCATGACAGATTGTATCCTAGGCTAAAACTGTGTCAGACACAAAGTAATCATAAGATGCTATCATATAATTTGCACTGGGGCCAGCCTGAATCTTGTAAGCATTCTTTGTTCAGCTGCATTGAGTTGTTTCTCAACTGGGTTTTCCTCCTGTAATATAACTCTTGTATTTTTTTCTCTTATTAATGCTTCTTTTCACTAGTTTCAAACAATGGTCCCCCTAATAATTAACTATTATTGTTGTTGTTGTTGTTGTTGTTGTTGTTGTTGTTATATAACACATAATACTAATGATTATTAACACTACTGGTCCCATCCAGTGAACGATTTCAGCCTGATCTGCAGCCCTTGGTGAGGTCAAATACGGAGATTTAAGTCACCGTTGAATGTGTTGAGTTAGATATGAGATTAATTTCTGCTAGTTTAGCCATTTAGGCTATATTAGACTCTCTAATTAGGCTCCTACTATCGAAAAGGTAAAAGAAATGTTTCTCCAGAGACTGTTTTACCTTATCCCTTTCAGAAATTTTATTTTATGATGGGCAAAGAACTCTGTGAGGATGTTCACCTCATCTCCAAAAGACTGACTTAAGTGAAATATCTAACACTTTAATTGCTAAAGTTAGAGAAGATTAATCCCTTCTGTGGTGGCAGTGGTGGGGATTTTTTACACGCAAAGGCCAGAAGGAACATCTACACTGACCAGCTGCACAGAGCCAGAGCCTGTTCTCTGACCCTGATACCAGCTCTTTGAAATAGATGGAGTTGTTGAACTACATTAATTCACAATCTTTGGGACCTGTTTGAGAATTAGTTAGGTGACCTGGAGCAAGTGCACGTGAGGGGCCATATTTATGATTCAGTGGTGTAAAAGAGTGTATTTCAGTGTCTTGGTTCATGCTCAGGAACTGTTTACTAGTATAGATGTAATCAGATCATCCAAATGAGGGCAAGGGCGCAGCTCTAAGCATCTTTTCATCACTAATTGTACTTGTACCTGGATTTGACAGATGTGTTGAAATTGGTATCAACAGTTGTCATTCTGCAAAAATGTATACATGGATTTTAATTCATGTGGTACGAATGGTCCTTCCAAAGCTGAATTCTTCTCAGTGGGTGTCAAGCAAAGTACACAGCTAGCCGTTTTTCCCATGAAATCTCCAAATCTTAGGTTCAAGCTGGCTACACACCCTTTCCTTTCCTTTCCCTTTATTTTAGGGGAAGGATGAGAAAGAACTGATGGTAAAGGGACTTTCTCCCTCCATATGAGCCTTCAGAGAGAAACTGTTATTGAACATCTAAATATTTTCTATCTATCTGTGGTCTGTGTATGCTGAACAAAGGTTCAGAAAATGCAAGCTCTATTCTCATGTCTGCTGCCGGGTCATTTTGGACGGAAGTACTTTTTCTCCTCATGTTGGACCTGTGCTTTCATGGGTCTGACCTTACTATGGACTGGTGATGAAATAGTTTGTCTTGTACTTTATGGCCATGGATGCACATTCATTTTTTTCCTCTTGTTCTGACATATGTCAACTGGATCAGAGTCAACCTGGAGAAGAGCTGGGTTTGAAACCAAACCAGTTCCTCCATCCATCTTTCACCTTGGCTGCATAAGCAGTAGTGCTGGTCCAAAGAAAGTATCAGAAATGTGTGACAGGGAGCAGGGGCAGGCAGCCCGCACTTCAGCTAATTATGCATGATTAGGAAACTGCTGCCTTGGCTTCCCCTTCTGTAAGAGCAAGATACAGTGCAACGTCTGAGTTCACAACAACTAGAGAAGAAAAGACCACACAATGCAGGGCATGCCTTAGAGCTTGCACAGTTTGCTGCCTCTCACCAAGTCATGCCGAAGGCTTTAGACCCTGCTTACCCTGTCCAGTGTGATCCCAGGCCTGTGGCATGCCCCTGCAGTCACGATGGTGCCAACCTTGGTGCATCCAGTTCTTACAGGGGTAGCATTTACGGATCCACCTTGGTTATCTCTACCTTCTGCTCCCCATTCCTTACAGCTCTGGGGTCAGCAGGAATTGAAGATGGGATCTTTCTCTTTCCCAAGCACACATGCAGCAAAGCCCATTAAAGTCTGAGGTACAACAGCCCACCCGGTAGCATCAGGCCACCGCCTAACAACTGCTTTTCCTTGGATATTTTTGCTCAGCAAGTGGTATTGCAAGTCCCGCTTTACACAAATGCCGCCTGTTATTGCTGCACATTCTTGGCACTCATTGTAATGAGTTGGAGTCATAATGGGGTAAGCTGTGAACTTGCAGCAATAATAGTAATAATACAGAAAACTCAGTCTATTTTTAATGTCCCCATACTTACTTCCTTTGTTCAATGGGGCTGTTAGTTTAAAGAAAAGAAATTAAACTGCAAGAGCTACAGCAGGCTGAAACAATTTTAAAAGGCCGAAGACAGAATGACAACACAATAATAATGACAGTGCAATAATGTACATTTATAAGATGGCTTTCATCCAAAGCTCTCAAAGCGCTTAACAAACTTTGTAGGCAGAGAGCAAACTGAAGGCCATGTGGTTTCAGGGATAAGGTACAGGTGAGTTGTAGTGGAGTTCTAGATATTTTGGAACGTTGACTCCTTTACTTCTGAAAGACTGCTGGATGTTGTAAAATCAACAGGCTGATTGAACATGGTGACAAAATTAATGAGATTTTAGGAACTAGAAAAGAAGGCCAAAGCTTTTACAGATGGACATTACTTATTTATAGAGGGCTGAGGGCTCTGTGATTTGGCAGAAAAAGGCTACCCAAAATCCCATGTTCTGGAGTTGGATCTAGATGATTTCAGACTGGAAACAACAACAAAACACTTAGCAGTGACAGTAATTAACTATCAAATCAACTCACCCAAGAATATGAGTGGACTGTCCATCGCTTGAAGTGCTTAAATCAAAACTATATGCAGCTTGAAAAGGTATGGTGTAGCCCAGAAAAGTTATGGGCCAGACATAAGAATAAAATTATGAAGCCTGTCTTCAGGAGAGGCTCAACCAAGATGATTGTAATGGTCCCTTCTGGCCTTAAAAATCTATGAATATATGAATCTATTTATTTATTTATTTCCAAGAGGGCTGGGGAAGGGGACAAGTGGAAACACCAAAGATGTATTTGTGTAATGGGTTAAAAATAGGGCTGTTTTTCCTGCTCTGATATTTTGACCGGACTGATTTAGTTCTGTACTTGTATATGTTTGCTATTAATTAGTAATAGGATTTGTAAGTAATAGTAATAGTAAAACAGTAATAATATTTTTTTGCTTCTAATAGTTATCTGTTCTATTCCTTTCCCTTCTTCTTCTTTTCCTGTGAGCATAATGGTTTCTCAGAACACCTGGAGCTTTTCATTTGGCTGTATTTTAATGTTATTTCCATTCAAATATGACAAACCAAGGGACTCAAACCCTCCATTTCAAATGATGCCCATTCTCCCATCATTCTCTTAGTGTCCTTTCAGTGGGAGGCAGTTTACCTAAAGAAAGATTTCAGTCCTGTTTTTTTTTTAAATTCTTGTGACATATATTTACATTTATAAATACAGCTTCAAAAATATGTTAAAATTGGTGCATGTTTGGTTGTATTTGCATGTGAGAGCAGAACTTGAATACCTTACTGAAATTACTATATTTTATATCTCTCTGTTTGTATGTACAACAGAGTTGGAAGACAGATGTACAGCCAGATCTTGAACCCTTGAAGCAATGTAACCCTTGTGATAATGAAGCCTGTTTAAGGGCAAGGCAGTTTAGCTAGGACCTAGGACTGTGCTCATCTGGCTATACAAATAGATGTGAATTTATTTGGCCTGACAGAGAGGGTCCAAAGGAAGTTTCATCCTTCATAAAACCACTGGTTGGTGCAGTGAACACAACTTCCCAGGGCATCGTTGTGGTTTTTCAGTTTTTCCAGCCAAGCGCCAGTTCCAGGAAAGATTAAACTAGTCCAAGTCCAGAGCGATGCTATGCTCTTGTCTCCCCTAGTCCTGTCTGTGCAGACCTACTCTCTCCTCTTGCACTGAAAAAAGGCAGTGAACAAGTGTCACTGGTTGATAAAAGTTAATACATTTCTTGTCTTGGACTAGTTTTCAGCCAGACCACCTAACAACACAGTTGGATTAGCTGACTCAAGGTGGATGGGAACATGCAACTGGGAGATCAGAACAGAACCACACAAGCCTGTGTTTAAGGACAGGTCTACACTAATGAATAGGTAGAACCATTCCTTAGTTATTCTGAAGCCAAATGACATGACACTGCTTGTACCTGTGCAACTGAACTTTCTTACCACACTGAAAAAGAATACTTTACTAGCATAAATCCCTCTTTCATGCTAGTCTTGAACCATGACCAGGCAATGAATGTGCTGGTTGACTTGGATCAAAACCATGACAGCTGTGCTGAGTGTACCAATACAGATGATAAGGGGCACAGTSTCCTGCCTGTACTCAGCTCAGTTTGGTTTTTTTAGTATAGGTATAGCCAGACTGGCTTAGGGTGCCATGGAAATGCAACCTCAGATCATGTTGGTGTCCATCAGCAGATCAGACTGTAGGCAGCAGCTGGCTCATATCTAACCAGCTTAAAATGCAAGGTTGCATCTATTTGCACCTACCTAGGCAGGCGTTAATTACCTTTCCTCACCTGCATTTGCTTGAGAGAGATCAAATTGTAGTTCATGGCGGAGTACTGGCATTCAGGTTATCCTAGGTCTTGCTGACTTAACTTCCAAAATCCATTCATTCTTCCAGCCCTCATAATGATTCATAAAGGTGTAAAATGGATCTGTGTAAAAGAGTAGGCACCAATATTGTGAATTACAAGGAAAAAATCAACCACAATGAAATCAAGTAGTCAACAATATGCAAAACCTGCCTATAAAAGCAACTGCTTACCTGTGTTCAAGCAACGTGACTTCAACAAGCTGATGGGAAGGGGATGAGGCTATGGAGGTGCTTGCTTAGGAAATTTCATATGTTTACCCACTAACACATACATGCATGCACATACACAGCGTGCGTGTGTGTATATGCATATCAGCATGGGCTTTGTCTGTGCCAGTAAACAAACCAGTACCATTGCACAGAAGCAAACACTAGAATTTGACCGTCTCTGTGACTGGTCAGATGGTCCCTGGCATGTTGTTGATCCAGGCTAGCTAGCGCTGTCCCAGACAATTCCCAGGCACAGCTCAGGAGCCAGCATGCACCAGGCACTGTCCCCAGTAGGCAAGTTGGAATTGGCGATTTTATTTTGGAGGTAAGGTTGTTTAATACTAAGAAAATGGCCAGACTGTGCCAGCTGGCCTCAGGGACAGAGAGCTGATCCTGCCACTGCTTAGCTTACTAGCAGAGATGTAGCCAAAATGTCTGGCAGGAGATTTGTCTTGGTTGCACTTCTGCAAGCTTGCCTGGCAGTAAACACACAAGTTCCTTTATCCTCTGTGGTGGCTCAGCAATGAGGAGCTAAAATACTGAATTCTGTTGATCCAAGGATGAGGAGAGAGCTACGCCTTCAACATGAAGGGAAGAAATAAAGTGACGGGGCCAATCTGAGACAGAGAACTGGAAGAAAAGCCATGAAGAAACCGTTCTCTGTGCCTGCTGCTGCCAGCAGGATGGTGGGGACAGGAGATGCAAACCTTTGCTTTTTGGTGAAATACTCCAAGTACACAGGCTCTCTGCCCTTACGCATCTGCAGGAGCCAGTTTGTCTTTCCTGACATAGATACAATTAGCAGCAAAACCATGTTCATATTGTTACCTACTTCAGCTGAGTGCTAATAGGCAAGCACCCATTAGCTACAGTCCTGTTCCTATTATGGCCCAAGATTGTCTATCTACAGAGAGTCATTTTGAGGATTTGGCTCCATCTTTTTTCTGCCCATGGCCACCTGAATGAGAAACTATGGGAASAGAGTTCAGATGGAAGAAATGAGGGGAAGGGGTGGGGAGAGGAAATTTCCTCACAGGCTTTCTTCTCTCTCTAATTAAATACAGGTTGCTGTTTCTTCGAGTTCAATATATAGTATCCATTTAAAAATAATAATAATTAAAGATTCTACTAATCATTTTGTCTCACAGAAGGCTTGCAAGGAGTTGTTGCATAGCCTGAGGCTAAAGCTAGCCCAGATATTAGCTGAACCAAACAGGGCTGTCATTGCGAGCCAGTCTGCACCCCTGCGATGTTTAAAAAAAAAGTTAAATTAATGCCAAAAGATGAAAGCTAGGAAAGCATCTGAACTGTACAGGAAAACAGAGATTGCAGAGGAAGACAGGGCCAAATACCTGTATTTAGTCATCTACCACAGGACTTAAGGTGGACTTAGATTATGGGCTCTGAGGGAAAGAGCTCAGTGGTTTATTCAGCTTTCCTACTGTACCTGGTTACATGACCTTGACTCCCCAGGTAAAGGGAAGAAGAAGGTCTTGTATTCAAAACACTGCTTTATAGATGTCCTTTAGCTATTGCATCTGGCTTTCCTCTCTGACTCTACAGGGAAATAGGACTTGGCTGCCTGAGTAATAGGTGAAGTTAATTCTTCTTTTGGGCACACACTCCACAGCAATTATATAAGTTCATTTCAGGCACCACAGAAAGCTGCTTTGTGCAGCCCAGGTAATGAGTTTGTAACCTGAAGAACCAGCAAGGAGAGGAGCAGGGAGGCCTGTTGCTGAGGGAAACTGTCACCAAGCAGGCTGGCAGGAGCAGAGAGATGTCAGTGATGTGCAATGTTGCAGACCCTCCAGCTCGAAGAGACAGCGGCACTGCAGTAAGTCAAGCGCATCGCTGAGTTTCGGCTCAGTGGAGAGGACAACACATACACCTGGGAACTGGGGAACATCTGCTGGAAGAAGTCAGTTGAAAAATAACCTTACAATGGCTTGGGAGGAACATCTGTGCAGCAAATGACATACCACCAGTCATGGAAGGATGGAAAGACAGACGTTGGGGAAAGCACAAGAACCATCTTGTGTCGATAATACAGGGAGCTGGTGACAGCGCAAGGGAAATTTAGGTCAGCACAAACTTATTTGGCTATACAGCTTTTATGCATAGGAGCTGATGCAGCAGCTGTCTAATTGAAATGACTGTGCAGCTGTTTTACCACTGACCGATGTGAACAAGTGGGATCCAGACTTCCCCCCTTTTCCCCATTCTCCACTCTGAAACTCTTTCTCTGGTTTATTGTTTACTTCTTATAGAGTTTGCTCACATGTGTTTCCTACTCTGTACATACATAACAGCAATCTGGAGAGGATATCAGTCCTTTAAACCAGATGAATATTGTATCCTTCTAAGAGACATGGAATCTAAGGCACAAGATGATATATTTTGTCCAGAACAAAGCTAGCTGATATACAGGATGGGAAAAAACTCAAACCCCTCATGCCTTCACATTATTTTATCCATTATTTTGGACAACTCTGTTATTCAGGCAGAGCAAACATTCAAATGAAACATCTTCCAACAAGATGCATTCCCTTTGAGAAGTACTGGGTGCAATTCCGCAGGCTACGTATTTCGGGAAGTCAGATTAGGTGGTTACTTTTGGTTTCATGTGCCTGCAGATTTGAAGAATAGAAAACAATTTCAATTGTCTGAATTAGTAGAAGTCAAAATCATGGCGGGGACTGTGTTAACAATTTACCAGTGTGTATGGCTGAGGGTCAACACTCAGAAATGTACCCTGGACCTGTTTAGTTTAGTTTAATTGTAGCCACACCTCCCTAAAGAGTCATGCTGGCATCCATCTGCAGTTGAAGTTGTGGACAGGAGCTGGTTCTTTTCTGGTCAGCTTCCACATCCAGTTGGTGCAGGTTCAAAGCCTACACATGCCCCAGTGCAAACAGGTGAAGYGGCAGGTCAGTGGGATAACGTCTCAAATTTGTAAGATTATTTTTGTCTGCATGCCTCTGCTCTTGCAGACACATGTGATAAAGAGACTGGGAGAGAAAATATACTCAGATTATTTCAGCCACCGAGGAAAAGGCAGCAACACTTTCCTGAAATGTGAACCAGTGTTTGCTGGCCATGGTACACACCAGTCCTTACCATTTCATAAGCTTGCATGGTGAACAGAGCTGTAACAGAAATAGTTTGACCAGATTTGCAGAGAAACTTAATAGGAAAAATAAGGACAACATCTACAAATTGTAGATGTCTCTCCTGTAACCCCTCCACCCTGCCTCCACAAGGGTAAAGGCATCAGCTCCAAAAAGGCTATGTGACATGCCTTTTGAGAAGGGACCTGACGCTACAACAGGACTAGGACAGCTGCTGGTAGTCCCAGAGAAGGAAACTTGTGGGAGGACATCGAGTCACAAGGGTTAGATGGTACAGATCTAAGGAGTAAAAAGATATGACACTGAAAAAGGAGAATAGGTCTGAAGTATGTCAAGTGTTAGAAATGTGGAGGAAAACCCAAATGTAATTTGGGCAATATAGGTAGGTAGATAGTGGGATTTGCGAATACTAGAGGCTTGGAGGTATAATTGAACAATTACTCTCTACTCACTGTGTCTTTTATCCAGGCATCAGCTCTTGGAGAGTGTTGGAGAAGGAATTCTGGATTAGATGAAGTTTGTATTTTATTTTGTATGGATATATCTCTTACTGAAGATAGCAGACCAACTACCGCATTTATCTGAACTCTTTCCTACCAGAATTTCTACAGTCTTTGATAGCTGCCTTTTGTTTTCTGGATGGGCAATGGGAAGAATGGGAGAGGGGTAAAGGAAGAGAGTGAGAGACTAGGAGCAGGAGACAGAGAAAAGTTAATTAGCTGCACATGAATTTTGAGAACGTTGTGTTTCTACAAATGAACAGATGCAATACACTTAAGGAGAGATCTTTAACCTTCAGAGGGAGAACCTGAGTTCAGTGAAGAGGAAAAACAGGACAGAAGGAATAAAACAAAATGAACAGGCTTCAGAGGACTTCTGTCACTCATCACAGTGCTGTGAGAAGGAGACTGAAGTCAAGAAGTCAAAAGCCCTAGGCATGTTTTACTAATTTTATGCCTGTTTTTCTTCTTTTCTTCCTTCTTGACCAACTCATTATGGCTGCACTGATCTTAACAGCTCCCCACGTTACCAGCACCAAAGAAATGCATGTTTAAAATGCATCTGTTTAGTTTATGCCACACACCTGGGGTCTTACTATTTGAAAAATAATAAAATGACACTGTTATAATGAACCTTTGCAGTTCATTATTCTCATAGCAACTATTTCATGACAGTATATGAACAGTCAATGCCACTTGATATAGTTGCTGAAGTAGGAGGCAATATTTGCTCTATGGTATTGAAAGAATGGGACTGGAATTGGTGCACTACTCATCTTTGTGGCTGTCACCAAAGCACAGTTTCAGCAGTGTCTCTGCTCTTCTACCGTAACTTTACTACCTTCTCATCACTGTAACTCTCCTTTTTCCCATTGTTTCCCTCTTTTTGCTCATGAGCCAACTTAGGATTCCATGCACTTTCTTGGAAGAAGACCATTTTTTCATTGGGATTTCTATGTATGTTCTACTTTTCATGAGACAGGGAAATCAGGGCTAAGTCCCATTTAGCCATTTCTGAAGTTATGCCTAATTTCATCATATAATCCAAACTCCAACTCCAAGGGAAGTCTATAAGACTTGATTTTCCAAGGGAAATCTTTAAGAGTTTGCCTACACTGTTGTATTGGCTCACCACCTGATTGTCTTCAGCATATTCACAGCCTGTTCACTCCTAGGCTCCCTTTCTTAAGCAAGCCACAGTAAACCCACAGCTGACAAGACAATGCTTTCCAGCATCGACTCCAGAAGCTGTTGCTTTTTTACTCCTACCCAAGAGAGTTTTCCCAACACCATATCCTGAGGATTTTCAAACTCTCAAACACTTCCGTATGCCCTCAGGACAAGCTCAGTATCCTGCAATGCTTTTTCATGGTGCTAAACTATGGTATGAAAGAGCACCACTGCACAGAGCTGCAACACATCCCTCTCGCTATTTTGCACCCTTTGTACTAAAAAGGACACTCACAAAAATCAATAACTGTCACAGGACCACAGAAACAGCATTTGGGATGCTGCAAATACCCAGGCCAAATGGTCCACAGTGTGTATGGCTGGCCCACATTAGATGGTCACAGTCTTGACTGCTGTAGACACAACTAACTCGTATAAAGTAGCTGAGAGGGGACAGTATCCTTGATACAGATTATGAGGACAATATAAATATAACACAATGGGAACTTGGCCTCGGTCTGGTCTCCTTGATAAAGAAAGTGGACATTCTTCTACTGTGATAGATTTCATATGATTTGCACAGGTAAAAGGATTTTGAAATGAAAAGGAGATTTCTACTATGTGCCAGCATGCTGCTGACGAAGTCTCATCAAAAATGCACCATGACCATGTCTCCCCCTTCGTTCCTCTGTAAAGCATGTAGCAACCTATGTCCGCACCACAGGAAAAGCTGTTTGAACAGATCATCCTCAGGACTTGACACCGAACGCGATACCACACTCAAGAGTCTATGTAGTACTTTCTGGTTGTGACTCTGTTTATCATACAACAAGTCTTGATTATTCTAATGACACTGGGCCTCTTCAGAAACACATTGTTTATACCCCCAAGGAGTTTGCTGCACACACAAATATTCTCAATCTACTGTATAAACAAATGTGTTATTCAGCAGACAGCTGCAGTTCTGCTGCTGATAACTGGCGAAGGGACTGACAGCAACATAGCAAATATTACCACCACCTCTAAGTAGTTTGCAGACTTGTACAGGGACTGGATTCATCCTCCATCATTTCAGTGGGCTCTGGAGCTTGCATTGCTGTCTGCTTTGGGGTCCTTGGTAGATTTTTGCTTAAACCAAAAACCTTAAGTCATGACCCTGCATCTAAAACTTCATTTTGTCCTATTTGAGCAAATTCCTGATCATGGCTTTCAGAAAAGGGGTCAGTTATCAGACCCACAGCTTTGGGAATGCATCAAACGCAGGTGCTTCTCTATTAAAAGCACACAAGTTGCAAGAAGGTATGAGTTGGCAAACAGTGGAGGTGTTTTTTCACTGAAATTGTGGTGGTGTTGGTCTTCCCCGCTCCAGTTACCCCTGCTGATTCACACAAGTGCTTTGTTTGGATACAGGTTTTAGAAAGAGACCTTCTAAGGTGTTCAAAGTGTTTAAAGCCTGAATTCCACTTGGAGGGAATGTATCTATGGGGAGAGGGGAGGCGAAAGGAGAAAAAAAAGGAAAGTGAAGAAGAGAGATTATCCAATAAGTTGCACAATGTTACACGGGGATGACTGAAATGATTCAAAAAGAAGTCACTGAGTTTGATAGGCTAAATACAGTGTAGTTGAAATCGTATTCTGGCACATAGAATTGGGAACCAGCAGAGATCATCAAAGGTATTTGGGTGTTGAAATAAATGGGCCTTAGCGATTGCATATTGGCTTCTGGTTTCTGACCTTTCTCGGTGCAAGGCGAACATCTCCCTTTCTTTGAGTTGTCTTGGGAATACCAAAGTTAGATTTCCTTCCTTCTTTCCTTCGGGCCAAGTGGGTAAAATTGGGGGATACCAATAAGCCAATCAAAATGACAATCTGCTACAAGAAAGTAGAAAAAACCCATCTTGTTGTTCCATCCACGACACGAGGGATACAAAGTCACTTTGTTAAACAATAACAACTTTAAGAACTTCAAAGCACCTCAGTGGTTTCAAGGAAATCCAGTCTATACCCACAAACACAAATTCCCATCATCCTGCCTTAGCTATTGTGTTGATACTCCACTACAGACTAAGCTGGCCTCTAGAGATCAATGTTTTGAGCCCTTATTTCTGATCTTTTTTTGTATGTGTACTTGTTAGTTTTTCCTCCAATATTACCTTYCTTAGATGTGGATCCATCCCTCTCTAAATGAAGAGGTGTCACACAACAAAGGGTGAGCAAAAGGGGCAGCAGATAYATATGTGATTGTCATTGTCCTTTCTTGCCTTCTTTCTTTGGCTCACACGCACACGCAGACAGCAGTACTTACAGGGAGAGTTCTATAAATGTGGAAGAAATGTAAAGAAATGAAGCAAATTGTTCAACTGGTACCAGGCCTTTTCTCATTGCAGATTCATTTCATGTCACTGGAGCCAGAAAGGTCATCCTGATTGCTCAGTTAGTATTTTTATTGACTATTTCATTTTGGTTTTATGTGTGCATCCCAAGCTTCATATTAATATTTCATATGTCTCTGGAATTGTGGTTTGGGGGTTGCGGGGAGAGAGTGGACTGTCCCACCATGGCAAGAAGCTACAGGTATTGATCCCTGCCATGAATGCCATCAGCATTCAAGCCTTCTCAGAATTTTAGGCAGGAAGGAGGAAGAACTGGGATCAGACCAAAGCTGGATCTTTTCTGTTGCAGAAGGGAGAGAGACAGAGGAAAATACAGAGCTAGGACAGAGACCCAGGGAAAAGCCCTCAGATGCAAACTGGTCCTGAGGGAAGGTGAGCAGGGGCAGTGGCCAAAATTCAGTGAGGAGCTGCTTCCCAGCAGTGGCTCTGCCTTGCCAGAGCTCTGGCATACATGAAATAATCAAGGTGATGGCCACTTTATGGCCTGAAGCAGTCTGCTTTCCTGGGCACCCATCTGCCTTTGACTGGGTCTGGTGCTTATCATGGGAAAAGGAATATCCAGAGAAGAATCACCCCATTTTATTGTCATTCCTGTTTTCTAGTAATGCCAGGACACCAGCACTGATGTAGCTGAAAGACTCTGAGCCCTGCTCAGTGCTTAGACTCTGACGGGCTGAGCAGAGCGACACTACACAGAAATGTCCATAAATGAACAGTAGAGGTAGGGTAGGAGCAATCCTTATGTGGACATAAAATACATTACAATTTCAGAGTGCTCAAAAGTGGCATAGAAGGAGGGGTTCTTAGAAATCTCTCAGACAGATTCTAGGAAGAAAGGCTACAGCTCCAGAAAAATATTTCTTATGCTCAGCCTGTGCTCAGTTTGTCCTGAGTCCTTTGTCCTTTCTTTTAGACCAAGATTTCAATATGGAAATTTATCTTTTCATCATGGAGATGTTTATAGTCTTACTCTGTCTTTGTCTGGCTAGCTAAAACCACTATCTTCTAATTACACTCTCATAAATTTGAAGGACAGAAGAACCACGATTTTAATGTAGTTTGACTTTTTCCATACTGCAAGACACAGGATTTAACCAGTGATCCCTCTATCAGGCCTGTAACTTGTGGCTGAACTAGGGAGTCTCTTTAGGAAAGACATCTAATCTTGATTTAAAGACTTCTTTAAAGACTACTTAACAACTCATCAAGCTTATCTGGTGTTTCTTCTTTGGTTTATAGAAGTAATGAACCGAGTCCCTCATCTTCCCCTCCTGGAGATACTTCTTAATGGAAAGTAAAAATGCCACAATTACGACACACCATGTGTGGGACATAAAACCTCACTCTCACTCTAGTATCTGTATCGTATTTAATAAAGTACCAACAGAGCAGCAATAATGTACACTGGGAATCAGGCATCATAAATAAAAGGAGGAAAATGTAATAATGGGAAGTTGGAGAAAAATATGAAAGCAGCTGTAAGAACAGAAAAAAAAAAAAAAAAAAAAAAAAAAAAAAAAAAAAAAAAAAAAAAAAAAAGAAGAAAAAAAAAAAAAAACAAAACCCAAAAAACTCATAGCCAGGCATGGAAATAATGTATTTTAAAGTAGGTGCACTTTTGGAGGATTCTTCCTGAATAGAGGAAGAGATACACAGGCATGCATGTACACACACCCATATACACGCACACGACTTGCCAGATCTTACCAGATGATGTAGTTGAGGCTGGCTGAACTTAATTAACTTGGATGAGTGGTTTTAGATTTTAACCTTCCTTGTTTATTTGCTTTCACTGTGCAGTGGTAAAGACTTTCAGACATGGAGGGGAAGGGAGGAAGAAAGGGAGGGGTAAAATGACTCTTGAAGAAAACAATAAGCAGCTCCATATTCATCCAGTTGTTTGTTTTTAAGGATCCAAGGTAATTGCTCAGCTGTTGTAAACCAGCACAGCTCTGATASTGATCTACACCAGCTGAGAATCTGGCCCTGGGAAGCTTTTCCTCTCTGGATTTCAAAGATAGTTAATAGTACCTTTTTCCTACAACCGCATCTTTGTTACTAAAAGAATCACTGCAGGGGCCAGTTGTCTGACATTAAATTCACCTGATGTGGTTTGACCACTTCCATAGTTCTCTTAGCTTCCAAAACAAGCTGTTCACATCCAAATTCACCTATGGGAATGATCCCTGGCTCTTGCTAGCTCCCAGACCATGCCTGCGAACTGATTGGGAAAGTGATAATTGGTCTGGGCTGAAGACTTGGCTGGGAATGGAGAAGTTTGGAAGAATGAGCTCCAAAGCCAAGGTCTGTGCCCTGGCTCTGGGTAATTCACTAATTTAGGCACTGCTTAAGTATCTAGGACAAAATGAGATATATATATATATATGTATACACACACACTGACAATATGGGTCCTTCATGTCTGAATTTAAGCATATTAGGACCTTTAACTCCCCTAAATCATAGAATCATAGAACAATTTGGGTTCCAAGGGACCTTTAAAGATTATCTAGTCCAACCCCACTGCCATGAGCTGGGACATCTTTAACTGGATCAGGTTGCTCAAAGCCYTGTCAAACCTGACTGTGAACACTTCCAATGACAGGGCACCCACAACTTCTCTGGGCAACCTGTTCCAGTGTCTCACCACCCTCATCATAAAAAATTTCTTCCTTATGTCCAATCTAAATCTATTCTCCTTCAGTTTAAAACCATTGCCCCTTGTCCTGTCACTACAGGCCTTGGTAAAAAGTCTTTCTCTGTCTTTCTTATAGGTCCCCTTTATATATTGAAGATCTTTATACATATAAAGATCTTTTCCTTAGTCTCTGACAAATGCAGGTTTTGACATGGTCTCCAGCATAATCTAGGAGGCTGCCCCTCAGCCCTGCCACAGCTTTTTTGTTCCAGTCTTCAGACTTCGTGTGATGCACGTAACAGGGGATTGTAGTGGGGAAGTCTTTGCAAGATATTTGAGGGATTCTTCTTAGTTAAGGGTTTATTTACTGATGTCTGGGGATTTCTGCAGAGATATTCTACATTTGGCAAAGAGAAAAATCATCCTGGTTAATTTGAGAGGGATGTATGAGCAGAGTTTAACCCTGAAGAAAATAGCTGAGGTCCAAGGCCCAAGGTCCAAGCTGCAGCTGAGATCTAAGGCAGATGCGGGTTCCCACCTGCTTGCCAAGGGATCCTTACCATTCSTCTTCTGCCTGTCAGAAACAGAGCTGGCCTGGGCTGGACGACAATGGTCTGGCAATGCCTATTGAAGAAAATTAAAACAGCAACAGAGGGCGGCAAATGTTTGTCCATCTGTAATCTCAGACCTTTGTTCTGGCCTTTTGCTCCTGACTGAGAACCTCAGCTTACTGCTTCCAAGGAAGATGGGTTAGTCCCTTGCACATAAACTCCCTGCCAACTTGCCACAGGGGAAGCTCGCTCCGGACCTCACTGCTGACAGTAGGTGTGGATGAGCAAGAATCACCATGGGTAAGGATTTAACCTGACAGTGAAAAGACTGACAGCCACACTTAAAAATGCAGTTTGGCTCTGAACAATGATGTGTAAAAATGGCACTTCCTTACTCAGCAGATCAGYTCCCTGGGCCTGATCTGCTGCCTTAGCACTCAAAAATAATAAGGAAAATGCATGAGGAAGATTTTACTTGTGTCAGCCGTGTTGAAACACTATTCTTTAACTTTCAGGTCAACTGAGTTGTACACTGAAGTTCTTCATTGTCGTGGGGAAGCCTTTCAGTGTTAGGTAGCAGAGCTCAAAAYGGTGCAAATAGTCCCACCTGGCTTCTCAGACACTGCTGTCAAGGCTGCTGGCGTAGGGGAACACAATATGAAATCTAGGGTACAGTAATTGCAATTTCCGCTCATGGATGGGAGGGAGAGGGGAAGGAAGGGAATGCAGGGCTAAGTGTCTATGTTTTTTATGAAATCAGTTGAGGAGAGAAAAGCGTCTCTGAAACCTTGAAAAACTTCAAGGTTTCTCAAGATAACCATCTGTGATGACTGCATAGGAAGCCAGTAGAAGTGAGGAGGTGCCAATGGCTCCTCGAGATCTTGCCTTCTTGAAACATGTCCAATGAGAAAGAACTGGTTATTTAAAACAAACTAAAAAAAAAAAAAAAAAGATTGTGATGGCAGTGTCCATCACTTCTAACACCAAGACCTAGTGGTTAGAGGACTCTCCTTCATAAAAGACCAAAGTCCTGGGCCCTTCTCAGCCTGCAGTTTCTTCAGCTACCAGATCTCACACACAAGGTCCCACCTGCTCTCTGGAATGTGGATATGTTTTAGCTTAGATCAATCCTTGGATAAGAAACAGAAACAGTCTCTGGGCTGGGGATGAAAACACCAGGTGTCCCCTTCCCTCACCAAATGCTCTAGACAAGGCACAAGGCAGGTTCCCTCTTGCCTGATGTCTGCCTGGTTCCATGATCTTACATTCCTGGCTGTAAGGAATGTGCTGTGACACTGGTTACAATATCCTTCTGGAGTGGGCAAATAGATGGTTTTCAACCATTCGGGCTAAAGCTGTCCTGAAGCGCTGGTCTCTTGCTTCTTCTGTGCGTACTGTAAAATATTACGGTGCCATGGCAAATGGGGGTGGCCCCATCATTATGGTGTAAGGGTGTTTGATATAAAGGCTAGTTGGTGTTCAGGGCGTGGGTCATGATGAGGTCTGAGAGGTTTGGTTGGCTTCTTTTTTCACAGAATAAACACTTCTGACCTCATTTGTTCAGCTGAAGGTTGACACTAGTATTAATGGTGCTGAAAGGTTGTGGCCTGGATTTCTGCCAGGTACCTGGTAGGTTTAAGTCCTAGCTTCAGAAGGCTCTGGGTCCATATGTTCTTACCTCTTGCTACTTGTAAAATGAGTACATTACTCAAGGAAAACTGGATAGACAGCATGGGTGAAGTCTCTTCCAGAAAGCAATCTCTCTTAAAACCTATGCTGTGACAGGTAAGTTTTTTTATTACCCCCAAAAGGTTCGTTCTTGACAAGTAAGAAAAAAAGGGAAACTCCCACCACCACCAAAGAATAAACAGCAAGAGACTTAAATTTTTTCAGTAATTGGTTTGCAGTCCAGTAGATATCCAGTGATGGATATTTGACTCTCACAGGGTCTTTAGCTATATTAACTCTTTCACGGATCCAAGAAGAGAATTGCAATAAAATGCAATAAAATGTTATTGATTCAGTCACCACTTTTTCCTGACCAGAATTTCAGCAGTCCAATGTCATATGATCCAGACACGTGACACACCCCAGCACTGGGCCTCTTTTCCCAAAATACAGCTTGATTTTAGCTCATGAGGTGCTTGCAGGGCGATGTTAGCCAGCTGTCACTGGAGGATCAGGTGATATTAATGGCAACTGGCATGTCTATTCAGCGAGCTGAGCTCATCCCTGCAAAATCAGATGGAGTCTATTTCAAACAAAAAAAGGAAATCAGAAGAAGMCAGGTGAAATGGCAAAACTGCTACCAACTTGAACAATCCAGCAATTCATCACCTGAATGTAGTCCTTGTGAATGTAAGGAAGCCACAGAACAAGACTGGGTCTGCAAAAGGTCCTYATTGCTTGCACCAAGTAATTTATTGAACCTCAGTCCTTGCCTTCTAAAGCTCCATGTCTGAGCATCTGAGCCTATGACTTTAACAGTGCACTAAAATCCCGGCTGGCAATAACTTTCGGTCTGTGGCTTGCCAGTCAAAATGCATCCTGCATCCTGCCAGACTTGTTTTTCATGTGTGCTCCAGGGTAGCAA
The DNA here is from genome assembly GCA_035582835.1 of Phoebastria nigripes. NCBI lineage: Eukaryota > Metazoa > Chordata > Aves > Procellariiformes > Diomedeidae > Phoebastria > Phoebastria nigripes. The sequence continues at coordinate 646,563 of JAYKAV010002999.1, forward strand.
GCATTAGCCCTACCATTCATCCACGGATATGCATAACTTAAAGTGTACGAGTAGTCCCACAGACTTCAGTGGGACTACAAATATGTTTACACACCTTAGCGATTCACTCATTAGTATTCAAACCCCATATTATATTTCTGTCAAAAGGAAATTTGAAGTTCACTTTGCAAATGCCAAAGGCCTGTGCATTTACCAAGAACAACATTTAGCTTTTCCAGCCTCTGTTCCTCAGGGCCAGAGAACTTGTACAAAAGGGGAAAAATCACCCCAAATGGGCTTTTCTTGTACCACAAGGATGAAAGCAAAAATTCATTAGATAAAAAGAAGGTCTACATTTATGGTTAAATATTGGATGTGTAATTTAAATGAGAAAGCCAAGTTGAATGCAAAGCAATTACTGACACTTAATATTAGTCAGACTAATAAAGCAGCAATTAAACCTCATTATACAGCCATAAAATTGATGTGTAATAGATTGATTGCACCAAATGCTCATACCAATGTTTGATGGCATATCATAGGCAAGGTGAACTTGTTCATTTAATTGGTGGATAAAAATAATTTCCTGCAGTAGATTTAACCTTATTGCATTTCTTGGCTTCAGATGACATCGGTGACAGTACAAACAAATAAATAAACAAAATGAAAGAAGAGCAAAAAAAGCCTACAGACCAGCTTGCTCTATGGCAAATACTCTCTTCCATAGTATAATATTCCTTCTCCCAGGAGATCCACGGTTATTTGAGAATCTTCTTGCCAGCAGCACAATTTGGATCTTGCACAGCAGTGCTGCTTCATTGTTCACTCCTTGAATTGAAYGTGAGGAGCTGAAGGAAGCCTACATGTAAATGTTTTGCTGCATGTTTACAGCTGACATGGAATTCAGCACCTTGGAGTATATTAAGTCCGATGATTAAAAGAAATTGCTGTTGGAAACCTAAAGGGTAAGCAGTGAGGGGACTATCAATAAAAATCTTTTAAAATCCTCCAGAACTGCATCTGAACCTTTTTATTTTGGCAATAGGTTCAGACTTAATCATTATATTTAATCAGTGTCTAAGGGTCCAGCATATCAGGTTCACTCCCTTTTTTAATACAAATTATTTATGTGGGTTCATGTGATGAATATATTTTTAAAAAGGTTCAATTSCCTGATGGCTATAAAACAGAATATTTGCTGAAGACAAAATTTTGGGCTTTGGTTCTTATGGATTTTCATATCACTCATCTCTGCAAGGTCATATAACAACCCAATATCCTTAGCTACCCATCTTTGCATTTCACAGCATCATTGCTAAATCTGAGCCACCACGCAGCAATAAAGCTAAATGAATGATCATATTTTCTGCTCCAGCAACATCTGCCTTGGTCAAGAGAGCTTTATCTTTCTACAAGGACCTCATCTCTGCAGCAACTGAAGGGCTCACAAACTGCCCGATGTCAGAGGAACCCTTTGTGGGGAAGAAATTATCTGAAAGACAAAGGTACTTTGACTTAGCCCCAGGATCCTGCGACCAAGTAGGATTTTAAATGCTGATSTCTTGTACAGGTGGCCAGCAAACAGTAAGCATTTTCTGTAAGGGAAAAAAAAAATCTATTTTAAAAATCCCAAGACGACTGAGGTCAACAGAAAATTTGCTTTTGACGTCAGGATTTTTCCAAGGATTTTAAACAATGCTACTTAGAAAATCCAGGTATGGAAGTAAAGGAGATAAGAAGGCTGTAGCCCATCCCTCATTTTAGTGCTAGTGGTTCAGCTAACAAATTTTCCTCCACAACCCAAAAATCACAGAATCAGCAAATGTGCCATTTTTATCAAGCTTTGAGTTTCCAACTAATTCTGTGAGAAAGTCATCACTTGCAGAACCCTGTCGCTCTTGTGAACCTTTCTCTTTCCTTGGTGCTTTCGTTCATGCTGATCGATTGTGGTTTGAACTTATTCTGGGTTCCAGCACAGCAGTGACCTCAGGTCACATTCATTACTCCCTCATCCTACAGAGCTGAAGCTCCTTATTTTCAGATTCCTGGAGTTCTTCAGAACCAGATGCAACTGCTGTATGAATGGTACATGCTGCATCGCTACATGGTCAGGTGAAATGGCTCTGAGCTAACACCCTGACATCTAGCCCTCTGCTCACTTACGTGACTTCTGTTCAAGAGAGCATCACTGGCATGAAAATAGAAGATCGTAGTGGAGGAATGGGACACTGCTCAAACCTGTGAGACTTTATCTGCTTTCACTCAGCCATTTCCATTATACAACATGAAAAAGAATTGTATATAAAGAAGAAATTCCTGAATATACCTACTTATACTCCATTTTTTCAATGCGTTTTAAGTAAGAAAAACAAATGCTTAATGCTTAATAAAACCTGGTACCTAAATCCCTTGGAAGGGGGCTGCTGGCGAGGGTCACATGCTTCCCTCTAGGCAGTGCATACTGCTCTAAAGACGAGATTCTTAAAAGTAGGATCTAACATTTCAGTCCATATTTGGGTTCTCTAGCCTATGGACTGCTTTTAGAAATGATGCCCACCTCATTTAAATGGAACTGTCAAAAAACTACCTCTTTCAGAAGTCAGGCCTCGTATTTATTATCTAAATATTAACATTGGAGCYTGATTTTTGGCACCTATACTTGTAAATCTTGATCCACGTTTTCTGAAATGTCATTTAGATTAAAGCTTCAGAATTTTAATTATACCTCATTCTAATATATCATTTTTCCTGTAGTAGATTTTTATAGTTTCCCTCCCTACCCCTCTCAATGTGAAATCTACCGAAATGTACAAAATTTGAAAATACGATATATTGATATGGACATTTTCCAAACACTGTATCAAAAATATCCAAGATCTTACTCCTTTTTCTGAGCAGCTCCCTGTAAAAGCTGTTGCTGTGTTTTCAAAATCAATAAGGTCACCCCAGCTAGTATGTGTTTTGGATCCTAAATGGCTCTTCTCTTTTGGTATGCAGCACCTTGTACATATTTCTGCTTGTTCATTCCTTATCAATCTCTCCAGTGCAGGCAGTGCTGTTCTTTTATGGGAACTCTTTCATTGGGTTTATTTAGTCTAAAATGGACTAAAAATTTGTGCAGAGACATGGTAGCTGTCTCTGAAGTTGTCAAAAGTTTGCTGTAATGGAGGGAAATGAACTGTTCTCTATATTTTCGGGGGAGTGGAGWACTAAGAGACTTAAAAGACAGCCAGGGAGATTCAGGAGAGGTCTCAGGCAAAATGTGCTAACTGCAGCATCAATAGAGCCTGAAACAGATTGTCTGAGGGATTGCTGAAGCTTAAGAAGTTTTTAAGAACAAGTTAGGTGAGCACCTAAAAGGAATCATTTAACTGCAGTTGATTCCATTTTGGGGCAAGGGAATGAGCTAGGCAATACGCTGAAATTTCCTCCTACACTGATTTCTCTGAAACTATACATTTTAAGAAGAAAGTCTTTCTACACTGAACAGAAACCATCGACAGGCTGATAACAGCGATTCTTGGAGTTGTTGGCAGGCAGATCTAAGTTTCCCCCACCACAGGATTTAATATGGCCTCTTATTTGAAGAAGRACTTGATGGGAGGCTAATGGTGTTTTGGTTAAGATTAGAGAAAGGATAAATGTCTTGAGGAAATCATAAAGTCTCTAAAAAAAATTTAAATCCTCTGAAGAAAGCAATTCTGAGACAGAACTGAAATTATTTTCAAATTATTTTCCAATATGGGGGAAAAAATATCAGCTCAGAAAATTGAGATAAAGTTTGATAACTTGTCACACGATTTGTTAAGGCATCCAATATTCATTTGATTTTAAAATAGCTTTAAAATAAGTACAGTGAATAGCTCTCCGGCATGCACAGCTCCCTCTTTGACTCGAGGAGTTGAGGTTAGCTTAGCCCTGACAGCTCTCTCTTAGAAGGCTGAGGTCAACTGAGATGACTTCTCTCCTAAAATATCTACTACAATCCCTGTGTGATACTTAAAGATCCATCTCTTTAGCAGCAAAAGACAGCCACGCTCTATTACCATCCATAGCGATACACTGAATTATCCCAGCTGTGTGCCCAGACAATGCATGCATGTGAATGCAAATGTACATATGCCTTCAGCTGACGCCCGTGTTGCCTGCAGGGAGATGGGAGAAGGAAGGTGGTGACTGCTGTTTCAGTGTGAGGCCTCTCTATAAGCAGTAGCTACAGCCTCCTGCTCCCTCATCCCTCCCTCTGTGGTGGCAGCAGCCATCCAGGCTTTCCAGGATGGTGCCACTGGCCAAAATAGGATGTGGAGCATGGGGTTTTGCTGTTTCCAGCAGCCTGCTGKCCTAGGCAGCCAAGTATAGTGCGTATAAATAAGACCATCTTGGACCTGTAACAAAACCCTATAAGAGGTATAATCCTTGCCATTTTAGGGAATAATGAAAGTGCTGGGGATAAATGTCCCTGTTATATATGTGCAGCTAATCTGTAAACATACACTGTGGTTTTCACATCTTATATGCTGTCATTTTGAATTATCTGAGGTCAGCAAGTATAGCAGCCTRAGTACTGGCTAAAGTGGCCCATGGATTTTTGGTAACTCTTGTGTTCCTGGTGGCTGAAGTGATGACTAAGTATGGTTAGATAGGAAGAACCAAGTTGCCTTGAACACAAGCAGTAACAGTGTCAAATTCTCCAGGTTGTTTTTGCACTGGAAATCAGTCCAGTGACCTCAGTGTGATTGAAATGAGAGAGGACATTTCAGCCTATGTTAACAAAATGCGGTCAAGGCACTTTGAATAAATTTGTAAGCAGCGTATAGCTTCACTGGATGATCTCCAAAGAGAGAAAGCTACATTAGTCCAGCCAAGATGTAAGGCAGTYACAGCTAAATGATCTGACATCCTCCTCGAAGAGGCAAAAACACAGCCTTATAGCATTCCCAAGACAGAGAAACTGAGCTGATCTGTTTTTCTAAAGATAGTCAGGAGACTTTGATCACACAGAAACATTTCTTCACTGCCATAGATGTACAAAAAATGACACATGAGCAGGGCAAGAGAGAGACAGGCAATAACCAGTGGAAACAACAGCAAAAGTCCTTATCATGTGGCTTTTTTGCCAGCAATAACAGAAAACTTTAACAAACCATTAATTATTTCTCTGAGCTTGGGCAAGCTTAAATCATTGTGTGGTGGCCACTAATGACACCAATGCAGGTCCAGGACTGATTATTCATATSTACTTTCACAACATTAGGGTCCAGTTTTGACCTCCACTTTGTTGTCACATATGAAAGTTTCTTTCTAGGAAGAGTATTGCGTTTGCATGTTCAGTTGAACTTACTGACTTTCTGGTGTATAAAGTTCTTATTCACAAATATTTTTCCTGGAAAATCATCTTTGTATAAAAGGAAATTCATGTAAAATATTTTTTCTAATTTTTTTGTATTTAGATACGTAAGATTATCTTTTTTTTTCCTCTTTTTTTCATTTCTTTTTTGTCAGTTGTTCCAGCTTTCTTTGCAAGTAGGAGAATGAACAGAAATGAGGGAAAGGAAAGAAATGGAGAAAATGCTAAAAGGCTTCATATTGTTTTCATCCAACATTTGAAATTTTCAGATAGCTCAGGAAAAGAATTCAAAATTATGTCAATGCACAAATATTACAAAATCATTAAATGTATGCTTTTAAATCAATGCTACTTGTAGGATTACTAAAAGAAAATTTTAATGCCTTGGGGGACACTGTACTAGCCGTATTTGAGGACTGGCTGGAAATATGAAACAAACAGACATGTCCTGAACTGAATCCATTCCTATAAGATTTCCAGCCTAGGGCAGCATTCCTTGAAGGATATACATATATCTGCTTAACTATACATATGATGTTCCATCCCACTGAAGCCAACAGGAGCATTTACTGTTCATCAAGTTAAGCATTTACATAAATCTCTGTGATAATGTAGTTTAATCGAAGACTCAAGTGCTTGGATAAATCTTAGGTTATTCAAAGCAAACTTCAAAGCTTTTTACGTTCACTTAGCACCAATTATTACCCAAACAAATCAAATGGACTGTATTATATGTGAAGTTTTAAGTTCATAGATGTAATATTACAGTGGCTTTTTCTATTCATCTGCATCCTTTTTACCTCACTGAGAAAGGATTCCTTATTAAAGCCGGTTAAAAAAAAAAAAGAAAAAAGCCAGAAAATGCCTGGAACAAAGTAACTGTAACTGTAAAATGTCCTTAAAGGCCAATTAGAAATTGCAATACTGGGAGTTTTATTACAACTAACTCCTCCTTAATTATCAATCAATGGATTCTGTTGGAAAAAAAAAATCTCAAATTCACAGCTGGGAAAATGATGCTAATTATTTTCTGTTAATTAAGGCTGTGCTGGGATTCAGACTTGCCATCCTTCAAATAAAGGATTGACATATCAATGTTAACATAATGCTTAGGGTCTTTTCCAAAGGTTTTATTTCTAATGGTAATAAATTGGTGTCACGTTATTTTAAGTGTCTTAAGCTGTCGTGCTATTACCTAACCCTGAAAAGTATATATCTATCTCAGTACTCATACCAACTTCTGATATGGAAGTTGAATATTCATCATTTTGCACTGTAGCTGTTCTATTGTGCGAGTGAAGGAGCTTTAAATCATTTGGAGCTGAAAGGAGTAAAGCTAAAAAAATTTGAATGGCAGTAGGATTCCCCAAATACCACAGAAATCAGAGAGAATAAAACACTTGAGTAAAATTCTGGACACATTATATTCAATGACACTGTTCTCGTTGACTTTCAGAGACCAAGATCTGTTTTACTGTAGTCAAACCTCTGGTCCTCCTTCATTGCCTCCTTCATTCTGGGAGTTCCCTAAACAACAGACTGTGAAACTTTTCATGTCTTTCCTATGGAAAAGGCAACCCAACTTAATTTATTAGAAGTGTCTTTTCTTTCTTGCTTATGTTTGTTCCTCATTATCTACCACATTTCTAATAGCCAAGACTGATGAAAGTAAGAAATAAGACGGTGGAAACAGATAAGAAGCGGGGGAGGGGGGGGGGAAGTTAATATTCTGGTAGACTTGGTGTGGTATATATTTGAAATAAAGCTCCAGGTGAACTCATGCACGATCTTAGGAATGCTTGGCCTAAAATTTAGACAAGTTTTAAAGATTTGTTAACAGTTTAAGACAAAATGGGTAGGAGGGTGGTGTTTTGTTTTGGGTTTTGCTCAAGGAGAAGAAATTATTGTGGCTGTTTCTGAAAGGCAGATGTCAGATAAACAGCTCTGAAAATACACACCCCATACACCAGCACAGATTCTTGGAAACCATAATAATAAGCATTTTATAACACCTGAGAGAGGTTGGACAGGAGCAGGCATGAGAAATAACCATGTTTTCTCTCTCATCCCCCTCTCTAGAAAGATGTTCTGGAGGGACCTGCTGTAAATGACAGAGCAGGACAGTTCCTCCTTCCTCTGGCCTCCCTATGGAGATTACCAAGATCATTACTACACAGGTAAGTACTGTTTGCTGTGGGATTTAGACTGCAAAGCCTGAGCTTGTTTGACAAATGCCATGAAAATGACTGTAACACCCAATTACAGTTGACCAACTAGAGCATAGCACAGATGAACCAAGAGACTGGGTGAGTGGTTCACCCATTGTACCTTAGGCATCTACAGGTTCGAAGTGTGACCACCACCTTCATTTCTAATAAGCAGAGAGAAACAGGCACCTCCACAAGGTATTTTGTCTCATGGGAAAATAACATCTAAGGTCAAAGGTATTTTCTCCTTATGGTGTGTATTTCTCCCCAGTGACCAGAAGGTGATTATGTCTAAYTCTGACTTGGATGTTCACCTTTAAGGTGTTCAAAATCAGCTGTTCCACTATTTCGAGTCTGTATGCCTGTTAAAACTCTCTTCAGCAATTTATTCAAAGTTCAGAACTGGAGACAATGCAGCGTTTTCCACTTCAGTTATTTTTCAGACCTGGAACGTTATCTTCTACTTGTGTATAACAGMAATGCGAGTGGATCCATGGTTTTAATGGCTGTTCCTGCTGCAGTGTCTGGCCACATCAGATAAGAAACCATTTCTGTTAGGCACTGTGCAAGGGACAATAAAACAAATCCCAAACCCTGTAACAGACAGTCACAAATCCAAGATAATTCATCAAGAAACCAAGAGCAGAAAGAGGAATGATTCACAATCCAAAACCAAGGCATTTATTCATCACTAACTGAACAAAAAGGTGGTTGTGGGCACTGSGGTATTTCTGGTGAGTGAAGGTTGAGAAAGCTGTTCTTAGAGGTCTTTGTATACCTAAACTCTCCTAAAATCTCCTGCAGATGTTTCTGCAACAGTAAGAGCCTACTCAATGACCTAGTTGGTCCTATCCAGTCCTGTTCTACAAATACAAAMCTTCATTTCAAAGCATATTAAAGTCATATTTGTATGGCATAAAGAAATACACAAATGGATGACAGGCAAGTTAGGACAATAGATTTAACTCAACTTTCACCATTTCTTCAAAAAGCAAACGAAATGGAATCTGGAGTGTGTATCTTTACATTTACCTGATCCTTATCTACCCCCAAATAAAAAATATTTTACCTATGCTGCGTGATTACAAAGCTTTCTCTCAGCTTTTGTAATTCATTTGTGCCTTCTAGCAGTCATGAGTCATGGGTCTTTTACACTTGTCAAGTACACCTAATCCCTACCCTTCATGGCCCAGAAATCCTAAAGATGGCTGAACATGTAATTGCCTTGAAGTGTAAAATATTTCCCACATTATTTATTATAACATTGCCTGCTAGCACCTCTATAGTTAAGGTTGTGTCAGCATTTTCATTATAAGCCCTTATTTTCAGCTGTAAAAATGTGCTTCAGGCTGGAACTAGGAACGCTAGTGATTTTTTTTTTTTTTTTTTACTATTTTTTAAAAATAAAATTACCTTGGACATTCTTTAAGTTATTCCATCTGTAGTCACAAACACATGCACACACCCACACACATGTCTATTTACAGCTGTATGTGCAGATGTGTTAAGGAGTATCTAGCATGGAATAAATATTGAAATAGATATTGTGATAATAACACATAATTATTCATTTTTGTTTTCAGCTCCTGCTCATAAAAATTGTATCTGTGTGGGAGCAATTTTAGTGATAGCACAAGTTTTATTCTGAGTTGTTGCAGTGTCCTTTTTCTAATTATGCTGATAGATAACAATAATAAAATATTCAGTTGTTTTTAAATCTTACATTTTAATTCTGCGTGGATCAAATTTTCTTCCGGAATAATTCCAGCAAAASTATTTCATCTTTGTTCTTGGATCATGAGCAAGTGTACTGACTACACTCAGGTGTTACTCCACCAAGTGCATGTCATTTAGTCCAGGGCAAAAGATGACTCATTCTGTTGAGTCTTGCTTTCGCATAGATCCAAGAGTAGGATGTAAGCACCAGTGCCAGGACTTTGCAGACGTAGTTGCTGAGCACTCATCTGCCTTTGAGGTACATCAGTTTAGACCCCACTGCTCTTTTCCACACCTAGCGTGGATGACATAAGTAGAGCTAAGATTTAACATAAACTTTTATCACTTTACACATCTCTTACGAATTGACTTACTGTATCTAGTGGAAACTCTCACCATAGAGGCACTACTTACAAATATCCTGTTGTATAGACCCTCTATATCTTATGGGTCATGGACTACATTATCAGTATTCTATGCAATTTGGGATTTTATTTTGCCTTTATTGTTATTATCGTTAGTACTAGCAATAATAACAATAATATGACTAAACCAGAAGAGGGTTGACAGGAAGATTACTGTCTTTGAAAAATCAAAAGATTTCCTCTATCTGTTGTTTTGGTTTTTTAACTACTTATGTTCTCCTTGTTTTCCTCAATATTTCAAAAATAAATGAAGAAAATAAGGAGATAGAATTGTTACCCATAGTTGTTGGTGTTTAACGCGGTGTTTCTGGAATGAATGTTAACCTTAGTCCTTTCAGTATCCAACTGACCATGTGCCTTCATTCTGAAAAGGGAAGGGGAGGTTTTCACGTTACTTCAGCCATGATCAATATGGTCCTCTGACCCTCGAAACATACAATTCCAGCTTCAAGTTTTTGAATGTAGTTATACTTTATGGCCTTAGTGCAGTTCACCTGTCTTTCCCCAAGTATTTCAGAACTGCTACCACTTCTAAGTCAGATAAAAAATAAACAGACTTTTTTTAATTTGTTTTTTTTCTGGGGGAGGGGAGTTTTGAACCATTCTGCGCCCACCTTTGAAACAAATCATTGCTAAAGACCTAGTAGTTTGTGGAAGCTATCCAGAACACCTGGATTCCTGTGATCTTGATTTGAAACCTGGTGGGACTGTGCTTTTGATTGAACTTCATTGTGAAGTTTTAGGTTTGTTCAGACCTTGGACTCCACATTCTGCACAAGTAAACTGATCCAAAAGAAAGAGACACAATTTTCAGCTATGCTAAAACCATTCGAAAGAAACATAAAGGAAAAATAAATCAATGGCAGAATTCCTAGTTAAGTTATTTTTATACAGCCTGGCTGATGATGATTTATGTAGATGTTTATGAAAGACCATTGAGATTATATGCCTTCTACTGGATGACATCTATTTGATATAATATTATTCATACAGTTTTCATTCCCCTTGTTAAATCCAGCTAGGATTTTACCCCTTACTTTTCCTAGGAAGAGGTGTTTCCAAAACTTCAAGCTTTAAATGATTAGAAATGTTCCTCTTAAGAAAAAGGTGGAATTTTTCTGGTCAAATGTAGATAGCTGGTTGTCTACATCTGAAGCCTACATCTGAACTCCCTTTTTAGTCAATTAAAAGAAATAGTTGCTTTTAAGTGTGATTCATCTAACTGTAGTAATTTATCCTAGAGTGGAGTAGGACCTAGAAATACCTGTCAATCTACATTGACTGTTTATGGAGCCAAGGGCAACACAGACATCTGCATTAAGAGACATTTACATTAAATCATATACATCTCATCTTGGTTTCCCAAGTGTGTGTATGGGAGTCCTCTCAGCCAAAGTCTTTACGGTAAGTAAGTCTATTTTGTTGGATGCTATAAATACCCATACATATATTGGCCAAACTTTGCAAAGCTTTAGATGAGTGGTTTTGTCCCCATAGATAGCAGAGAATTCAGCTCAAACACAGAAATCCCATAGTTTTCCTTTCTCYATGGAATTCCTTGCCTTTTTGTCATGGTGTCACACAGGATTTTAAGGAAATGGACTAAGATTGTATGGAGATACAGGTATACAAATATAACACAGGCAAATGCAAGCTGGTCCTTATCCACACTAGCATAWAAAAGAGAAAATGGGTGGACATGGTCACAAAGGCACAGAGTTTTAAAGCACGTCTGAGAGAAAACTGTTGTTATTTACTTATCACAAAAAAAGATACACCCTTTCATGCACAAAGGGCTGCCCATGCACATCCGTCCGCTCGTGCCTGTGTTACTCTGAACCTCCCTCCTCCCAGATTCAAGCAGTAATTCATGTCTGACACACGATTCAAAGCTTTCCCTGTGGAGAGAATGAGTACATACTTTCACATCTGTTGAGAGTGGTATTGGAAAGTGAGCAGTATCTCTGACTCATGTCCCTAGTATTTTTGGAGTGGGATTTATCTTTTCTTGGTTTAGGTGTCTGAAAGTCAGACAGTCATTTTATTACAGTCTACAGAAGGAGGTCCTGAAAAATAGACAGATGAATCTGAAAGGAGATTCATCCCCTCTGACTTAGATGGGAAGAGGAAGAATCACCTCACCTGATTTTATCCACTGAAATTGTAGCTACCAAGTTTAAGTTTATCATCTGGAAGATGACAGTGGCTCAAAAGCAACGCTTTTAGAACGAACGTATTTCTTATTTTAACATAGAAGAAAATCACAGCATAAGACCAAAACAAACAAAGAAACCCATGAAACCAATAAAGGCTTATACACATCTATTGTATCTAAAGTCCTACAGAGGACTATTTTATCCCAACCCAAAATGCTGAGACATTTCCCGTGCATATGTGAGCGTTTATATTTTAGACTAAGGAGGTGTTTGTTCTCCTTTTCCTGGGTTTTGACATTGTTGACAAAACTGGGCCAATTCACTCAGATGCTGGAGTTGGGGCCCACAGTTCTCACCTTGTTACTGAAACTACCTTGAAAATCATACAGTAACTTTCTTTACAGGTAACTCCTGCAACTGTTAAGCTCTTCTTAATCTAAGTCCACCTTTCAGCTGAGTAACTGAACAAGCAATTTCACTTGGGACCTATAGGTCTCCAGCTCCCACCATTACCTTGTGCAGTTTTATTTTGTTCACTAGAGATTTCTTTGATATAGAAGGTGATATTTTATAACTAGCTTACCAGAGGATGACCTATGATCCTGTCCAGTGTGCAGTAGTTTAATATCTTTTCCTGGATTTAACTGTTGTTTCAGTGTCTGCAGGAACTCTGTGTCCCCAAGACAAAATGAAAGAAGAATTCTTAGTGGAAATAATTATCAAAAGCATCACTGTTCCCAAGTCCCTTTTCCACTGCACACTGTCGTGTGAGAAATAACTAAAAGAATGGGATGGCTTACCTATTTCTTTTCATTGACTACAGAAGAAAATTAGGCAGCCAGCCTACTATAATTGTATAATATTTTGGTGGTGAAGTTGAGCCACGACGAAGCTCAGACTTGGTATTTTGTATTATAAAGTTCGGATAGATGAAAAAGGAAAGAAAAAACACACACCTAGCAGTACACCATTTCTCTTTAAGTATCATTTTTCTGATTTTACCAGGGAATCAATATAATGGCTGAAGTTGCTAACATGGTTTTCCTTGGAGTGCCAGAGTAGTTTTCCCATTTCATTGAAGGCAATTGCTTTAATACATGAAACTAGATGTGTTCTGTCCACCAATTTGAATGCCATGTGTTCCAAAGCTACACTTACACTTTAATGTTTGATTTTTTTCTTTTCCAAGTATAGTTGCCTTGATCTGAGTGATGTAACAACTGATATTTGAACAGAGAGATTCAAGGAATCAATCAGTAGAGCAGAGTAGGACTGAAATCATGACTCTTCCATGACTTATTTGGAACAGTGCTTTGTAACATTCAGTTGAATATAAAGAATGCATAATATTTATAGACTGTGACAGGTAATTCCACATCTGTCACACCATACTTTCTGTGGTTAGTTCAATATTTATATCCAACTTTTTTTTCCCTTTTGGCTTAGTACATTTGGAAATTTTACTGTATAATTTTTTAGCATTACCAAAAGTGATTAATTAAAGCTGATCATCAAGAATTTCTCTTTACATGCCCTTTTAAATGTTATCCAATAGGTGAAAGTTCTGTGAAACTATACTGATGACATTTTATCATTACCATTTCCTTCTGTTGACTTTAGCAATATACCCAAACTCACTGTTATTGCAATACCCAAGACCTTCCATGTGATAGTATAGTTGGATTTAAGAAAAAAGAAATTAAAAAAAAAAAAAATTAAAAATYTGTTTCTAGTACATGCAGAGAAAAAAAAGCGTCCCAAATTTTGAAACCTCAAAAGAAAGTTAAATTAACATAAGAGTTTGTTTGTTTGTTTGTTTTTTCTAAAAATGTATCTCATTTCTACACTGATGATGAGAAATTGTGTGAACATTGTTGATGCTCATGTATGAGAAAATGTCCACCAATACATCACAAAACAGTCATAATAAGGGGATAGTTAATGAGCTTTTCTTGTGTCTACACAGGGCATATGAAATTCCCTTTATTGATCTGATCTCTAACAGATYTGTAATATTACAGTAATGTATGGATAAAATAAGAATAGTCACAAGAATAACAATGTCGACAGTAAAAAAACCAGCAACCACTATAAAAAAAAATCTAAATCTCTACACCTCTTAAACCTGCTATGGTTTTCTTTCAGGTTTTTTTAGTCCTTTCCTCCTTCAAGATGTGAGATAAAATAGGTTAGTATCTTTTAAAATTTCTTGTTGCAGCTACAGTTTCACGTTTGCTTGATGCAGTCACCAGTCTGCTCTGAAGTGTTATGTTAAATAGCATCAGTCTGTTGTCACATCAGTATTTTCAGAAAACTTCGGGGATGGGGAGGAACCACGCTTGCCTCTGCCTTTTTTTTAACAAAGGAAACAAAATTGCAATACTCTTGAGAACCGTAGGTTTGCTTTAGTATTCTAAACTCTCTGGGGAGAGAACGATGCAAACTCGTGTTCATTGACTGATTTCAAAATAGCTGGCAGATTTGTACTTCTCTCTGGACGTGTGTCTCTTCAATAGGACTGGAAAAAGATGTCACTGATACATACAGGAAACTACACTGGAAAAAGTTTTATGAAATTAAAGCTGAAAAAAGATACTCTAAATTATGTAATGGGATGTGTTATGTGTGATTCATTTTCTTGTGCAATTTGTAGATCTATGGTCACAGGATCTAATCCAAAGCCTCTTATACTCAACAGGGCTCTTTCCAGTAACTACACGTTTCAGACATATAAATTGGCACTGAAGGTTGTGTAAGCCCTACTTTGAAGACTGCTTTTTATGAACTCACTTTATTCTTTCCTTTCGACAAACACGGCATCAGAATTAGAGTGGTGGATTCAGAACTCCCTCTGCACCCGAACTTCAGGGAACTGAAATCTGGTGCTGGAGTCCTGACCTCGTTAACAAACAATAGGAATTTTGCTACTGGCTTGAATGAAATCAAGATTTCAGTCTAGAAGACTGAGACCTAGGACTTATCTCTTGGATCAAACAAGAACACTAGCCCTAAACATTTATCTTTAATGACGAAGTGCAGCTTCAAGTCAGTTTGGGCTTTGAAATCTATGGTTATGGACTTATTTCAAAGATGAGTTCACATGATTCAGTAGGCTTTGTAATCTGTGAATTTCATGCTTTAAAAAAAAATAGCTGGGAGCAGAATTAGTATGTACAGAATAATAACAGTCCAGTTCAATTGCTATTTAGTTTGGAATGGTTGCTTTGAGAGCTTGTTGGAAAAGGGAAAAAATGCGGTGAGAAGAAATATTTACTGTGCAAACTTTGCATGCCAATAAAGAAATTATAGAGAGACTATTGTTAGGCTTGACTCTGTAATTATAATTGAAGCACAAAGATGATCAAACGAAGACCATTTACAGTTAATCATTTTGACATTGCTTGATTTTTCCTATGAACCATAGAATAGAAGAATCAAACAACATTATATCACAAGAGCCTAAACCTTAGGTGGTGCAAATCAACTTAGCTCCTTCACTTTAAACAATCAAGCCTCTTTGCCTCAGCTGGTGGTTTGGCCTTACATATCTTTGTTACAGTTTGAATCAGCTTTACTGGAGGGAAAATTATAAGTTTGATGTCAACATAATCTAGCAAAGAACTTGCTATGCAACAGAATCTATTTATAACTGTCTGGATTATTTCTTATAAATTACACAAGGAATTTAGAAACTTTTTTTTCATATCAGAAACTATTTCATTATTTAGAATGTATTTCTCTTTTTTGCAAATAAAAGGCAAAAAAATCATTTGTGCTGGGAAGTAAATTACTCATATTTCTGTCATTATTATTATTATTATTACATTGAAATAGCACTTACAGACCCTTGGTGAGACCAGTACTCCATGGTGCTAAACATATAAATGGAAGTGATCTCACCCAATGGTTACCATCTMGAAGTACATTACCTAGTTGGTCTTTTTTTCACCAACTAGGCTCTGTCAGAAAATTTCTCATCTGTCTTACGATGGGAAAAGTCAGTCTGTAGATGTGCTTTTGCAGAAAAGGGGAGCCTGAGAGCAGCTTAGATGAGATACCTTATCTTTAGGAGTCTAACTGTAGGTGAAACGAGTCACACAATCACCTCACTACCTCAGAAAAGTCAGCTAAAACATATTAAAAAGGGGGAATGGGGTTAAGTGCTGGCACACTGCTCCACAGAGACAGCAAGATCCATTTGTAAATAGTCCTTAAGTGCCCATGTCCATTTTGACAAAAAATATTTGTGGTCTTATTCTAGATTACCCCAGAAAGATCTCAT
>JAYKAV010002999.1:665174-679070 GCA_035582835.1 Phoebastria nigripes
TACCAAACAATGATCCCACAAGCCTGGCTTGCTGAAGATTAGTCTAATTGCCTGCTGATGTTTTATTTTTTTTTCCTGAAGTTTTTTTTTTTTTTCCTCCCTCCTTCTCCTTGAAACGCTAAACAGGGTGGCAGTTTGGTATTACCATTTTTTTTTTTTTTTTCGCTTTTCATTTTAGGAATATATGCACAAACACACACACATACACACACGCACGCATGTGGTCACACACACACACACATATGCRGAGACAAATGAAATCTAGTTTAAACCAGCACCTGCCCTTCCTTTCTTCAGCTGGGCTACAATGAGCAAATAAGTTCCATTTCCACAGTTTTTATTGCTACCTAAATCAATTTTTTAACTAGTAAATAAATAGGCAAGCATTTCTTGTGTTAAAACTCCAGCACCCTTTCTTATGGGAGAAATTTTTTTATACAGTCGAATGCTTGTAAATTCCATAGAGATTAATTAATATGCTATACATAAATCTAAGTATCGTCTAACATGCATCTTCCCTTGTTATATATATAAAACACAACACAGCTGATAACTTTGAACACTTAGATGTGTGCACAAATATCCACATGTGCAAATACATACAGTCAACGATTTCAGAGAGCAATTGTTTACTAAATGGATCAGCTTAAAAGAAGACTTGGGTATACTATAGATGCTATGATTTTAAGCTGCCTAAAATGACATATAGTATTGCTATACATAGGCAATGTTTTCAAAAGTTATTGTTACCGTATTTAGTAAGTACTTCAGGAATATATTCCTAAATGCACACAAGAACATGTTTGATTGCAATTATTTATTGTCTCTGAAATTTCTGTGGACTTTGATGAAGATCTATCAAATAGTCTAAGTTCCCTCTCCCAAATGTTTTCCAACCCAACTGAAACGCAAGTGAATAAGTCAAATAGTAGAGAGCAAATGAGGTGAGGGAATCATATGGTCATAAATCTGTTTCCCTTTTTATGTTCAAGCCATTTTTGCTCTGATTTTTAAAAATAGTTCTACTATTTTTAGACCCCACAATGAGTTGAAAAATAGAGATCCTGATATCATTGCATTCTTTATTATGYACCTATTGAAGAATCAATCTTCAAGAGGAACCTAAATCTCATAAAACAATGAATGGTCTACCTTTCTGAACCTCACACCAACAGGATTCATTTGGCTAAGAACTTCAAGCATGCATATCTCTCTTTGGTTTAGGATCACTGGAGGCTTGTTATGGCTTAGAATCATAGAATCATAGAATCATAGAACGGGTTGGGTTGGAAGGGACCTTCAAAGATCACCTAGTCCAAACCTCCTGCCATGGGCAGGCACAACTACACTAGAAGTAGAGATAGCAACAGTTCCCCAAGAAAGCTGTTCCTCTACTTACAGATTGGCCTTGACCACAGGACTACCAAGTGGGGACAGCTTCAGTAGGCCCTGTTGACTCATTTCTTTTCTCCAGGATTTAGCGCTATTAAGTTGGTGGCACTTTAAACAGCCACAGGAGACTAGATTATGACCGAYTGGGCACCGCGGTGTGTGTGCAGTGGGCTAACTGTGTAAGTCATGGATTAAACCCGAGTCTATAAGGCAAAAATCCCAATGGAGAAACATGGTATGCGCAATACTCCAACTAGTCGGGGGGGGCCTCCTACTCTTTTTTTTTCCCAGCACATCCCATGCTAAGCACTACGGGCCACTTCATTTCTGCTTTTGCTTTACATTTGTATGTATGAGTGTTTGGGTGGGTGCTCATGCACACCCATACACATGAACCTCTAAATGATTGACTGAAACCTTTCCTCAGACACCGAGTTATACTGCATCATAGAAATCTAAAGAAAATACAGTATATGAACCAGAGAAAAGCTTTTTGAAGTGGTTGAGTTGTACTTGTAACTGGGATAGCAGAATTCTGTGCAAGTATATGTGCAATATGCAAACACACACATATAGATGTGTGTGTATATATATATTTATGGATAAATATGTCTATAGCAGAGACCTGCAGCAGTTTTGCCCTCTCAGAAGCTTGCGCCACTTCTCACTGAAGTTAGCTCCGAATGCTCAGGACAGATTCTGGCCTGTTGACTGGTCTCATCCATCATTAGTAGTAACTATGGCCCAAGGGTAAAAATAGCTCTTGAGTCTGTAACATAGTGCCCAGAGCTTAATGATATTGCCCTCCAAGGCAGATGGTATTTGTTTTACTGTCCCTCTGGTGGTTTTCAGTTAATGACTTATTACCTTCCTCCCTATCTCCCCAAAAAAGATTGTTTCAATTAAGTTCAGTTTGTTAAATAATAGACCATCAATACTACATGGATAAGGAGATAAATGAGCATGTTCCTTGAGGAGGCGTTTCATGTTTGGGAAGGTAACCTACCATTCCTTTGCAAAGAAGTGGCTGCTCAGAGGAATGAGTGGGAAGACATGTGATATGATGCGGCTGGACATCTGATATGGACGACATCCCTGCATACATGGAGAATTGCCATCCGYCGTCAATTTGGAGGGCAACCTAGCACAACGAGTTCTTGTCATGTGACACATTTTAAAGGAAGCAGGTTGCTTTAAAATCTGAAAGATAAATACCACACACATGGGTACACTCTTTGGCAGATACACCTAGTGTAGTGCACATATATCGTATTTTACATTGTGCCTATAAATAGTATATACAGATGCCTACGGACTGCCTTTGTTGCCCCTCTCCTCCTCCACTGCTCCCATTCACATAGCTGGCTAAGCTCAGTGCTGACAGATACTAAGCACTGTCATCTGATCAGAAGAATAAAAATCAGCAGACATGGATTCTCACCCCTCTAATTTTGTAGGGAATATCAATATCTTCATACTTAAGCATTCCTGGAAGAGGTCGTGTTTTCTCAGAATGATGTCCAAAAAGTCCTGCCACACAAGATGGTGTCACTAGCACTAATTTCTGAGAGACCTGCTCATTGGGAATGGAAGTCCTACAGAAACAATTCATGGCATTTCTGCTTGCCTGGATCCAGAGTAAATCCCTATATTGTAGTATACCATCAACCCAAGCCTACCCCCAACTGAGATGCTAACAGAGGCTCTTAGGAATGAGGACAATTATTTTAATAAATAATCTTATGATCCTTTGCAAGTTGTGAATGCAATCTGAATAGTAATATGGGATAGAATTCATCTCTTTTAACTTTAAACACCTATAATTCAGATACCTTGTCTAAACTAGCCATCTTAACTTCTTGCATAGTTGATTTAGAGATGTAGGCACTCTAAAGAGATTCTTCTCATGCAGAGATGGGATGACTCAGACCATGCAGTGACTTATCTCTCTCTACTAACCAGAGACAGACAGGCATAGATGAGGCACTCTTAGATAAAATGTGGGGATTGGATCTTTCCATTCATGTTTGTGGGCCATTTTGTTTTTTAAAGATATCAACATGAATCCTGAACAATTCTCTCCCAATTGCATTTTTTAAAGACAGAATGATTAAAGCCTGGTTGCAGAAACAAAATGATGGCACTTTGTGAAAAATAAGGGCTATGAAAGGTTTATCAAACAGTAAAATAATTTTTGCCACCTAAGGGATGAGCGTTTGGAAGCTGGAGGGAGGGCTTTTTTATTATTTTATTTTTTAAAAAAATTAGGGAATGCTTTTAGAAGTCTTTTTCTTTCTATTTGGTGATTCTTCTCTCAGATGGCAACTTGGCCTGTCAGTTTTGTGTCACTGCTTGTTTATGCCATAAATGTCATTTGGAATGACAACACTAGGAAAAGGTCAGGGCTATTACTGAACAAGCTTACCCCCTGGAGCCTAATACAGTCAAGACACTGTGATTCAACTGCTGGGAGTGGCTGGAGACATGGCAGCAGGAGAAATATTTAGGTATTTTTCAGTGCTGGTCCATGGAAATCATACCTTGGGGCTCAAAAAGGGACAAAGCCAAGAGCAGACTTATGCTTGGTTCAGGTAATATATTCAGAAGAATTAACAGCAAGCTCCAGGATTTGAGGAGGCAAGCAGAGCTGTCTGTTTCTTCTTATTAGTGCATGGATGCTAAATACTGCTCAAAGACTGAAGTTTGATCAATAAATCATACCCTAGTTGTTGTTCTGCATTGGTTTCTTTGCCTGGACTGTTAGAAAAGGACCATGCGTTTGCCTTTTTTCTTCCCCCCCAGAGTAAAAAATTCTTCAGCAAGTAGAAACGTGAAGGAAAGAGGAAAGCTGTTCTAGTTAAATACTATTTGCTGTCATCTGTGATTTAGGTAAATAACCTTGCATGTAGTTGACTCCTGCTAAGGTAGTTAACTGTCTAAATAACAACAACAACAACAAAAAACAACCCAAAACTATCACAATCACACCAGTTGATCAAGAGCCACTTAAGCAGGAGGAATGGGGGGGGGTAATCCTTCCTTAGACGTCTTCAGATCAAAAATATTTGACTCGCCTATGGCAAGGCCAGGTAAGATACCATTTTTTTGATATGCCATCAGATAGGTAAGTTTTTTTTTTAATCAGCTGTTGTGAGGACTGTAAGACTTCCATACCGGATACCATCTTAATAGAGTCCCTAAAAACATCATTAAGCTTAGTGCAATGAAACTATTCACGTATTCAAGTTGAAGAACGAGTGTGTCTACCATCCTTATTTGAAGCTACAGGAAAACATAAAAGTTCTTCTCTTTAGGAATGATCCTTGGAAAAGCCATGGAAATAAAGACATTGAATACCTGCTGAAAGTTATCCCAAAGCACACTTACTAGCTTTCTTTGAAGTAGTGAAAAGAGAGAAACTGAAAAGTGATCAAGCAAACAATCTTCTCATCAAGGAATGATGAAAATGTGAAGTTGTAAATACCTGACAAGTAACTTCTGGCTGTTTGGCCACTGGAATTCTCTTTGCTCCCGAGAGTAAAGGAAAGTTATCAAGAAAAAATGTGAAGGCAGGTTTGTCTGCTCAAAAGCTTATTTTTAAACTAAATCTTTGGAACTGTTAGATCTTATCGTTCTCTTGAAACATTGCTTGGTAAAATAAATCGTATTTTATATAAAAAATATACTTTTGCTGGTTAACAAAAGCCAGGTGTAATAAAAAATGTCTCTTTCAGACTTTCAGAACTTTTTAAATTCTGCTTCCCTCCTTTTTACTATTATTTTTTTAGACAAGAAAAAAATCCCCCGGTGTTTGACTTTAAACTGAGTTTTTATTCCTTTATCAGATGAAATCTTGAAAAGATGCAAATTGGGCTATTGCAGCTATACTTGTATTTATTTATTTCATTTCTCTTTTACAAGCATTTATCTAGCAATCTTGGCACTTAATGTTCCATGAAAACAGTGCCAGAAATTCAGACTGATCCAGATCTACAAAACAAGATCCAAACTCACCATTAGCAATACAAGATCCATAAATACTGATAGTTTTGCTGTATGATAAATGGGGGGGTGGGGGGGGAGCGAGAAGAAAAAGAAAAAAGACCCATGAGGGACTTTGTAATAATTATTATTTATTATTCCATGGTGAAAAATGGAAACATTGACAAGGGAGGTCTGATTGGTCCCATCTGTGGCACAAAGTTCCCAGTTCATTTTGAATGGGACTTTCCATTTATTCCCTCAGCAAGGATTCCTTCTTTTTCAATAAAGACGTGCACATTCTTTAGGAGGGGTAGTCTTTCTGGACATTTATCTGCAACCATTCACCCAACTTTGATAGCCCTGCAGCCTTTAATGAGAAAGAAATGCCAAGTCACAGCTGGGGATTAAAGTCAGACCTTGCAGCTAGCTTGCATGTGCTGTACCAGCTCAGCTACAAGGCATGCCATACCATGCCATAAGTGCTCTTGCTGTACTTGAACCCCCTGGGTTTGCTCCCCAGCAGTCTGACTGGATTAAGAATGGAGTCAAATGCTGCTGTTGGTCTTATCAGAACAGATCGGAGTCCAAAACAATGAAAACATAAGGAATCAGGATCACGGTATTTTCCCTCCGTGCTCTTGTCATAAACAATTGCTACAACAGAAAGAACATCAAGGGGCTACGCTCTTACTGTGAGATATTCAGATCCCCCCTTCAATTTGGGCTGGTTTCGGGAGCTGATGACTGCCTAAACTCTTCAAATGCAAAGGCAGGGTGGATTTGTGTAGTGGAGGCAGCTTGGCAGAAGGGCTGAGAAACAGCCCTTTCTAGCACAAATCTTCAGCAGACCACTGCCAAGAAGAATAGAAGGGAATTCTTGCACATTACGAGCAAAAGCATCTGTCCCTTCAATGTGGCAAGATGCAAAACCCCAGCAAACGTGTCTGTTTTGATAAAAAGCATGGAACAATAGTTACACGTTACTGCAGGAGGTTGGGGGCTGTGGGAATCAACAACTGAGCTGTCCCATCTCAGCCAGCATTGCGGGATTTAATACATTCACTTGCCTTCCCCTCCCTACTGGTGTGCCCATAATTTCCATCTCTATGCAGCCAGGCATCAATAACAATGAAATTCATAGGGGTATATTTTGGAATGCTAAGTGATGAATTTTGCATCCAGGCAAGCAGCTCTCCGTTAAGAGTAGGTGGGAACTGGAAAAGTAGGACATAAACCTAACTGTAGGTGTTGTCCTAAGGTGCTGGAGAGCTAATACTTTTACAAGAGGCTTTTACTCTGTGTGATCTCGCAAAACATTAATAGTACGCAGGAAAGAGGAGATTTAAGCGGTTCACACAACCCTCCCAGTGCCTCAGTTTCTCCATTGAACAGAAATCTGCACGTTATACTCCAGAAGAGTTTCCCACATTTCTTCAGGATATGCTTTTATCAACCTCTGTATGCAAAAGCAACCTTTGAAACCAAGCTTAGGGCCAATTATCTACACAGACTCAAGCATTACAATTGCTGTATGTAAACTATTGCCTTTCTTTCTTGCAAAACTGCAGAGCAGAACAGCAAAGTATCTTAGGTATGGTGGTTGGCCAACAATAAACAAAAAGACTGTAATCTCTGAAAACTAATACGGTATACAGGGGCTGCATAGCAAGATGAATGAAAAGCTGTGTGGTGTGTGGAGTGTTCGGAGGGATTTTTTTTGTTGTTGTTGTTTCAAAAGGAGTTTTTTTACCCCAGGCCAGAAGCCTTTGTGTCAGGGAGACTGTCTCATTTCTCTGCTCAAAGGCTGTCAGAGATGACTGAGATTTGAAAATGCTTTCTGATGTTGACGAGGTCAAGGGAGACAGAGTTGCCTACCATCAGTCGCTGCGTCAGTGGTGGGATGGGAGGACACATGAGGGGGAGAATGGAAAAAAATAGTGAAATTATTACCTCTGGAGAACCAGATAAAACAAAATAAACAGCTTAAAATAAAATACGGGAGAAAGAAGAGGCACAGGTCAAACAGTCACACCAATGTTTATGGCATTAGTATTCAGCTGGAATAAGGGAAAATATCTTGGTTCCCAACTGGGGATGTTCTGAAGAGAGGGAAACTGACTGGAGGCAAAAGATATATTAATATTACTCCACTTAATCAATACATAAAATCCTCCRATGTGTTTTTTGTACAAGCCTGCTCTGCAAAGTTAACATCTGCAGTGTTTTCTGATTTCATCCAATTGTGCTTGCAATAGTTCAAATCAGGACTGCCCAAACCAGCCAGGAATTGAATCGGGCC
Organism: Phoebastria nigripes; assembly: GCA_035582835.1. Taxonomy (NCBI): domain Eukaryota; kingdom Metazoa; phylum Chordata; class Aves; order Procellariiformes; family Diomedeidae; genus Phoebastria; species Phoebastria nigripes. The sequence continues at coordinate 672,850 of JAYKAV010002999.1, forward strand.
GTGGGAGTGGGCAGATGAGCTGCCACAGATTGCACCCATCTTGCCCAAAAGAAAGTGGGCCAATGCYACTGTCACCCTTAAAGATGGACTCTCTCTGTCCCACCTCACAAAGAAGCAGCAGGAGGCTCCTTGGATCAACCTGGGACATTATATTTAACTGGTGATTTCCAAAGTTCACAGAAGAGCCTTGCATGTGGGATATAGTTCTCCATGAACCATGCTTCTACACAAGGATAGCCAGCTGGGCTGATCTCAAATAACCTTACAACTCAAATCTGTTCAGAGGAGCGGCGCTTCTATAGGGCAACACATATGGCCAGCTTTAGAGTACTTGCATTGGTTTCCAGCATACCAGTACACACTGGTAGCTATTTTTATCATTGATTTCACAAAAACATTAGACAAAGACAAAAAGGGATGCCACTATTTATAACTGGAGATTTATATTGGCTGTATAATTCTTAAATTTTAGAACTCTGATTTTAGCTAAAATTACTGACTTTCTGAAATCACAGATCAGGTTTGAAAGTGTCTAAGGAAGCTTTTAAGACATTGTGGACATCCATTTCAGACAACTTTGCCCAAGACATCCTTTTTTTTTTTTTTTTAAATTAAAAAATAAGTACATTTGAATTTCACCATTCCCTTTCTGGGTGTTTATGGAGCCAGGTGGCGGCTCTTGAACTTGGCAATGTAACAAGTTGCAGTAGTTTAGCACAGAAAGTGAAAAACAGCAACAAAGCACAGCAAGTTCTGTGACAAATACCCTTCTGGAGCCTACCGCTTCAGTGTTTCCTGGAACTGAGGCAGGCAAAGGATTTCATATGTGCAGCAAAGTAACTAACACAGTTAAAATCATTTGTGTCCATTTCTCCACTATGTTCCCCTTGCAAGCAGGCAAAGGTGGACTTGCTGATCCATGTGTGCTGGGCAGGAAGCACAGTTTCTGCTTCATGGCTCCTTGTAGTTTGCTCAAAATCTCGACTGTGTGAACCGTTTATGACTGTGGTGCCACAAACTTCCTCCTGTTCCATGATTCCTCAGTTTGCTGCAGTGCCCAGTGGACCACAGGAGCTGCTGCCTACTGTAGAATGGGCTCCTAGAGACAGAGAGAGACTGTAATGATGTGCTGGGACAGGGGAATGCCACCCTAGAAAGCTATATGCTTCAAAGGATCCTACAAGGTGATGAAAGTCCTGGTTTATGACCCCTTCCTTGTCAGATGACCCAACTTTTAAGAAGTGGCCTGCATGTGTGTGACAGGTAACCATTTTGTCTTATATACGGGAAGAAAAACATGGGAGAAGGCATGTAAAATGAGTCCATATGTACCTGTTAACATTGCCTAGTCAGCCGTAATTGAGCACCAAGGAGGACGACAGGGCATCCGGCAACAACATATTGCTGCACCACAGCCCAGTAGCCATGCATGTCAGAAGAGAGGGTGTAGCAGGTAGCAGGGACTTGACTGCACGTGCCTGCACACACAGCTCCGCATTGCAAATCACACCCCACCAGAGCCAGTTTAAGACATTTCTACTCCCAGATCCCATTGATAGAGACTCATTGCAGTCTCTCCTTTCCCTAAAGATTAGTATCCTTTAATAGTGTCGAATCAGCTGTTTGGAGGGTTGATATCTAACCCTGGATCAGTGAAATAATCTGGTTTTAAATTATGCTTTCCTCCAAAGACCTTTAATTTTTTTTTTTTTTTCTTGTGTGCTTGGTTTTAAGTTGGCTTTTTCACAGCTCTGGTTTGACGGTAAGCCAAATATAGTCTTAAACCAGTGCATGTGAGTGGGAGCCAATCTTCAGAGGTCATAGCAGTTTTGCTTTAGGTAAGGAAGGAGGCTCCCTCTCAAACTCTGCCTGTGCAGGTGATGTGGAACCACAATTATTTCTGTATTAATAAATGTGGAGAACAATTAGTTCTGTATTAATAAATTAAATAGTGCCAGGCCCATTTAACACTAGAGCCAGGTGGCATGGGATGGTCTCTGTCCATACTATTAAACTGTCTGGACCTCCAAAACGGAGTGGCTGCATCCAAACTACCTATTGGGAACGGTCTCCGGACCATGCTAAGTCCCAGACTGTGTCAGGATATCACTCTGGGCAATGCTAGCTGGACTACACCAGGACAATGACAATGTTTAGTCTCTATGCCCACGGCCTGTAATTATTTAATTTGCTATTATAGACATAGTCACAGAGTTTAACTTTTAATTCTCTCAAAGCCCATATTTATGGCCTGACTAAGGGTACAGCTTATTGTACATTTTCTTATGCATTTTTTTGTTTTTCACAGCAACCCAGTCTGAAGTTCTGAACCTGGCTACTCGTTCCCATCTTCCTCAAATTGCCATCTACTCTCTTGCCTACCACCACTTCTGCCATTAAAATTACTTGTATGTTATGTTGTAAACTGTATCAGTGAAATGACAGCAAGGGAAATAAAGACAGCAGGACAAGGCATTAGTCATTTGCTTGCATTAATTTATTTATTTCAAAGTGAAGGCACTATGCATTAAATCTCAAGGTGGCTTCCTGATCATTATTTTATCCTAACAGCAGGGAACGCTAAATAATCTAGTGTATGACCTAAACTGAGGCAAACACGGAAAGGGATATTGCATCTACATTGTCACCAAGGAAACAAGAAGCAATGACAGTTTTCACCAGCTGAGCACTCACCTCTACGCCTTTAGTTCATCTGGAGGTAGCAACCTGGCACTTTCATTAGGGATGGGTAAAGTAGAAGGTATAAAAATAACAGTAGAGAGAAAACTATAAAAAAAAAAAAAAACAGGGAGAGAAAAAAGAAATATTTTATTCTTTCCCATCTACTCACATAGTTGCAATAGGGTAGGTGATTATAAAGCAGGGGTGATTGTGTCTTGCAAAAGTGAAATGCGTTAGCTCCAGGAAACCCAGACCTGCAAAGGCAGTTGGGTATTACCCAGTCAGGTACCACCCGGGGTAGAGCTCATGGGAATTTCTGAGAGAAGCTAAAAACACGTTTGGAGATTTGGACTAAAAATCCTATCTGCTGTGTAAGAAAAGTAAACAAAGAGGAATAACTTTTAAAATAGGGGACTAACATGAGGTTCCTAAGTCTATAATCAGCTTAAAGGTGTAAATTCAAATAAAACTCAGTTCACAGTCTCTTTTCTTTAATTAGACTTACAAATAAATAGAGGTAAGTATGATTATTTCTTTGCCTCTAAAATTTCCATTTCTTTCAAACTCCTTTAATTGCTACTTCAGTGGTTATGAGATAAAGATTTGCTTCTTACCTTAAAACCTCATCAAAAATGAGCTTAAAACATAACCCTCCTCCCTTCCTGGGAGGAATTTTTTCTTAGGTGTTTTCTGCATCTACAAGCTCTGGGACTTATCTGTGCTTATGAGGAAAGCAATTTTCTCCTTCTAACAAGATTTTACTCTGGAGTAAAATATATTTTATTTGGGAKAGTTTTAGTTTATATAGCTACAATAAGCTTCCACCTAATTCTTTCATTTTATTTGTATTTTTTAGGTGATCTAGAAGTACTTACCCTAGTCATTTAAAAATCAAGCAAATAAACACATAAATGTTTTTCACATAGCTTTCTATTTAAAAAAAAAAAAAAAAAGAGCATCAGAGAAAGCGAGTATCCAACAACAACAACTTGGAGTAGATTTACAGTTCTTCAGCCTTTGCTCTAGCCCTGGAGCCTGATGGGACGCTGGTGTCCTTGGAGGAATGGTAGAAGGAATTGCTAGGGGCCAATTGCTGATTTTATCATTCAAACACAAAATTTGTTACACCACTTTATCGGTCACAGGGAAAGCAATTATAGTGTGGTTCAATTTTCCACTCAATGGCTGTACTGGGGATCAAAGTCAGTTTTTTATGACGGAGAAAAATGTTTTGCTATTTTGTTTGTTATTTAAAAATAATAATAATAAAAAGCTTGCACTTCCAATATAATACTGTGTTTGCCTGTGTGCCTTTTTTCTTTCTTGAGATAGAGCTGATTATTTTGGGTTTTCTCTTGTTAAATAATCAGGCTATTTTGTTGGTGGTTTGTTGTTTTTTTTTTTTCTTTCTCTCCTCATCATTGACTAAAGTCATTGCAATGTAGAAATGAAATTGTCACGCTTAAAAGCAGTACAGCATTAGAACTCTAATCACAAACACTGGAGGTAGAATAGTCTGTATGCCACTTTTCTTAATATGAACTGTTTTCTTTTGGTAGTCTTTCAAACAAGAAAGGTATTCAATATGCACTTGTGTTTTTATGTCTTTAGCCATCTAGAATGTAATTGTCACTGTGATACAAAATACTTCAGTATCATGTTAAAASACAATCCATTTGCAAAGCAAACGGACATATTTGGTGATCATACAAAAAAAAATTTGGATTGGAGTCCAGCGTAACAGATAAATCATTCACACACCTCTCTTTTAACATAAAAAAAAAAAAAATATTCTTTAAAAAGAGAAAAAAAATAAGGAATCAGAATGGACAACAGGAAAGAAAGCATATTTCCTCAACTGGAAGTGCAGTAATCACACTTACACAGAGCTTTTATCTGCAAAGCTCTTTACAAATGTTAACTAATATATCCTTCAGACACTCCTGTGCAGTAAGAGTTTGAGCAGCAAGAGCAAAATGTTGCCACAACAAAGAAAATCACATCAATTATTTAGACAAATATTTTAATCACTCATTCTCAGAAAGCAAAACAGAATTTCCTAAGGATTTTTTCTTCTTTGTTTGTTTGTTTGTTTGTTTGTTTTTCTTTTTGAACAGATTTAACATAATCTTGCTCCTTAGAGTGGCTACATAAAATAGCACCTCAGACCAATGTGCAGTTTCAAGTTCCTCAGCTTACTTTTTTTGTTGTTGCTATAAAATTACCTCTTTCTTTCTATCAAAATCAGATTTGTCCTTGCTAGTAGTCTCTGTTCAGTAGGAATCTGTATGCCTTTTTCTATCAAGTGTTCACTTTGAATGTGACATGTCGCAGTCAGTGAAACTTCCCATATTATTAAAGTTAAGAATGTGCTTAAGTGCCTTATTCTACTAACCTTCAACACAGAGACCAATAACCAGAAAAAAAATGTATTAAAATTTGCCCATTTTATTTTTAGAACGATTAAAAAAAAGATTTAAAAAACTTTGGATTTTGGTTGTTGTTTTTTTTTTTTTTTTTAATCTGTGGTTCATGGGTGATGAGACATTTGGTAAATATGTTCCAGGAGCCGGGTTATTGAGTACCATCTGTGAGAGAACACACRCTACAACTTCTGATAACAGGATGTGAACCCTTCAGCAACCCAGAGGAAGGTCTCATATCTCACCACTCAGCCCCAAGGTTGAACAACAAAGATCATGCAACATGTGCTGGATACAGCATGGATGCAGAGTGGTTTCTCTCCTCTTGAATCAAGGGCACTTTAATGGCTTGTAAAGACACAGGATTCACCAAACTGGATTTTTCCATGAAGGTGCTGGAAAAAGTTGACAGCTGAGCATCTACCAGGTTGTATCTGAGCTTCTCTACTATGGCTTTTGGATCTTCTGATCAGTCAGTGACAGTTCAGACAATAGACGCTCAATAAAGCTGGGGAAAAAAAAATCTAAAATAATAATGCTCCCACTCCCAAAATTGTTGGGAATTGTTGAAAACTTCCACTTCCCTTTTGGAATAATTTTTCATATTTTTGTTCAAACCATCATATATATTTATTCATCACATTCCTGTAGTTTTAATCAACATAAATGATAGAACCACAGACATTTTTAAGGACTTTGCGCGGGGTGGTTAAAGAAAATATGCTCCTTTTTAAAGAATAATATTTGTCTGAAAGATTTTGACTAGCTCTACCACTCAGATACTATGGAGAGGATCCTCTTGGAAAATTCCCAGTCTGCCCTGACACAGAAGGAACATGGAGCTTGACATTTAGTAACTACTCACAATGCTTGTTCATACACACACACACACACGCATGTGCACATGTGCACAAACCTACATGCTCTGCATTCCAGCCACTCCAGAGCAGGGACTGCAATAGTATTCTTTTAGAGCAGCCCATGAGTTCCTTCTAAATTTTACATTAGGAAAGGTCATAACAACAGTTCCCACTTTTCCTGTGTTGTGTTACATGTAAGAAAGCAAAATAAAATTTTGAAAAGAAGAGAAGAAGGAGAAAAGAAAAAGAAAAAGAA
>JAYKAV010002999.1:679215-877147 GCA_035582835.1 Phoebastria nigripes
AAAAGAAAAGGGAGAAGAAAAAGAAAAAGAAAAGGGAGAAGAAAAAGAAAAAGAAAAAGGAGAAGAAAAGAAAAAGGAAAAGAAAAGGAAAAGAAAAAAGAAAAGAAAATCTCAGGGGATTAAGTCTGACCTGCAAGCAATACGGCTCAGTTTGAAAAACCTCCTCCTTCAAAATATTAGCTCTGAATTAATGCTCAACAATTCCAGCTCCTGTAACAGCAAAGAAAACCTCATTCCCAGGCACTGTTTGAGGAACCCAATTTTGTTTAATATATTTGCCTGCTTACAGTAAAATAAAAATAAAAAATCATTACTTTGTCCTCCCCAGCTATAAAAGCAACCAGACAGCTCCACTGTGACAAATTCAAATTAGCAGAAGGTTTCTCCCACTTGGGAGGCTGCAGCCCTGGCCTGTAGTCAGAGATAAATTTTTCAGTAAACCTGCACCTAGAGTGATTAAGGGAAGCCTCCCAATTTACTTTGTCACAGCTGAGCTGATAACATAGCAGAGTTGCCTTTCTGTTGATGCCCAAAAATGTCACGCAGGGGAGCAGGAGCAATGGGGTAGGGGAGGAAGGGGAAGACGTTAGTGATGTGAGGAGCTCTCCAGCTGGGGAGAGTGAAACCAGGTTCACCCACCTGACTGCATGTAAAGGGACCAATGCTGGCCTGACGGATGCTACTGAGTCTGTTTGTCTATGTCTCATAAATAATAAGTTTTGGGAGATACCCAATAAACATGATGAAATTAAAGGCACTGCAACGGCTAGAAGCAAGAAGCAAATATATCCTTAATTCAACAATAACACTCAAGTGCCAGGAATTCATCACACTCTCTTTTCAATCCCTTGCCTTCTTTCTCCTGCTTCCTCATTTTTTGGCTAACATTTCCTCATTCGAGATTTTGTTTTGAAGAAAACGCTGATCTCACAAAGATCTGAGTCATTTCAGAGAGTTTTTTATTTTTAAAAGATTAATTACTATGGAAACAACTTGCTATGGAACACAATGATGCAGGCTGAGTTTTTAATGGAAGGGTCAATTGCTTTAACTCCTGATAGAAGTGTTGGGGGAAAAATGTACATATAAATGTGCTAGCGTAAGCAGGAGCTCTGGGATGTAGGGCATTGCTGGGAGGTGAGACTTCCTCATCTGAAGTGTGAGGTTTCCTCAGTTATTCTCTTTAGGGATCCAAGAGATTTGTGAAGCAAGCAAATGCCTCTGGCACACAAGTTCATATAAAGAGACAAAGGATCATAGAACAACTGCAGCTGACATACGGGCTCACGGAAGAGACATGTGGACACAGGTCTTGTGGTGGAACGTGTGAGATTGCAGTTGAAGGTTGAATCCCTGCTCCATAAAGCAGAGTGGATGCCATGCCCGGTGTTGTCACAAAGACAGTTTGGATGACCATAACAGTTTTCCAGACCCTATCCTTTCTTCTTTTATTTTATTTAATTTGTGCATGACTGTGCCAGCCTCTGAGGAYCAAATTGGTGAACTCCAGAGATAAAAGCAATGTTCTCCAGAGTGTGAGCTAAAAGAAGCAGTTTTCTGAGCTGGCAGGAATAACAAGCTCTCTGAAGCATCACAGAAAGTGGTCTGAGATGAGTATTTCTTCTCTCATTGTCAGCTGGAGAAGTCATCTGGTAATGGTCATGATTTAAATTAGCCTGTGTATTGCAATGGAGAAGGAGCTTGATTTTAACAGGTCATTGCAGAGAGGTAGTTCAGCAAAATGTTTCTCACCACCTCAGCTGAGAGGGATGACTGAGTAGCTATTCATTTGGGGCTAGCAGTGAGTTTGCATTCAACTCCTAATCCTTTGGGAAATGAACAAAATTAACCAATGTGGAATTCTTTCTCTGAATGTCACAAATGGAGAACAATTACTGTTTTCAAATCTTTACACAAGCGAGAGTGAGAATTGTCTTATGATGGGTGATTTCACAGTCCATTGATCAGACAATACTTTGGAAAGTCTGGGTTCAAATATCTGTAGCTGAAAGCGAATAAATACCTTGTTAATTCTTTCTTGTGTTCTCCTCAAAAATACAATAGGATGATAAAATGTTCCTTTTTGTACTTCATTGCTAGTAAGTCAGTCTTACTCTGTGTACTAGTAGGAACACTTTTCAACAAAGGCCCAAAATAAATTTGGGGGGGGGTTGTTTCTTGTTTTATACAAGCCTTATGATAGAAATACACAATATCATATTTTAAAGAAAAGAAACACTAATATTTGATGTCATTTCTTTGACAACTTGTCATGTCTCAATCTAAATTAAAACCACATCTGACACACCAAAAACCTTGTCTTGATCTGTCTTGTTTGGATAGTGCCAGTCCATGATATGACCTGAAGTCCATTCCTTGAGGTCATTTAGACAGACTCATTGAAGCAATGTATACTGGCTTCATGTATTGGCTGCTGGTCAATGAAAACACTCTCTCATGTGACACTGGAGACTCTATGCCTGCCTGAAAGTAGTAAATGGGTTTGATTTGGGGAAAGGAGGGAAGGAAGCAGAAAGTCTCTCAAAGGGAGAGTTCAGTAATATGGCCCTACCTCACATGAATAGTCCCTGTGGATCACCTCCTTTTCTCACATGGATGAGCACAGCTAAGGATAGCTCAAAGTTAGCGAGCACCTGATTTGGAAGAAATTAATCATGTTTTTCCTCCCTGGATTTACTACTGTGTCACCTTGGGAAAAGGCCTTACAACAGTTATGCACAATTTTTTCCAGGTGGAAAAAGTGGGAGATTCCTGCTTCAGTGGATGCACTCCAATAGCTGCTCACAGCAAGACTGTGAACCCTTGCAAATTTGTTCACATGACTTTTAGATAAAAATTACAGTATAGTACGTATCTTCAGAGTGCTAGGGAAAATACTAAGCAACAGCGAAGTCCCTAGACCTTTATTTCTAATCCTCTATCTTGACCTGGGAACTATGAGGTCTACTATAAGTTGACTAAAACTATTTTATATATACTTGGATGACTACTACGGCTTAGGGAAACAAGAATTAGGTCTATACCAGTAAATTAAACATGCCTAGACTAATTCTCCATCACTGAGGCCAGCTGGCACAAAGTGGCCCACATACATACTCTTGAACTCACTTAGCTTCTCTAGCAAAGAGACTGCATCTGAAGAGCCTACTGGCATGGGTCCTTGGCTTTTCCTAATTTGCAAATGCTTTGGGTGAGGGCTAGGGGCCCAGAGCCAAATAACCTCCCATTCACACAATTTAATGGTATAGATTATCAAGTTTCAGTGCTTGGGAATATTTCCTGGAGCTGTTTAGTTTACAAAGATAGATCACAAGCATCCCCTACTCCAAGCATTTTGCCAAGGAGACTACAAGTAAGCAGTCATGGGAAAGAAAGGGAGACTCTGATCCTTCAAATAAAGCCTGCGTCTCTGTGACCCTAAATTGTCACACTTTTCCTTTCCCCTGAATCCTTCCAGCCTTGGCTCTACCTTATCCATCTCACCAAGCCTGCTGAAGGGCCACTTTCATACTTGACCCCACTGGGATAAGCGTGAAGAATTTACAAGTCCTCATGCCATGAAGATGCATTAGGTTGTCTAATCCACTTTCATTGTATTAACACCCTTGGAAGGCATTAACATTTCACTCTGTTTTCAGTTTAGTGACAAGTGTCTTGATTAAAGTTTCATCAGAAAGCTATCTACACCTGATCTGAAGACACTGAATGTTGGAAACTCCATCCCTTGCCCTGGAAATGTGTTCCAGTTCCACATTGCCCTCACAGTTTAAAGTGTGTGTCTAATTCTTCATTCGAATTTCTCTGCTTCCAGCTTTCAGCCATTGGATTTTGTTATGCCTTTACCTGCCTGATTAAATAGTCTGTTAGTTCAGGGTAGTTTCTCCTTGAAAAAGTAGTGCTGCTATGTCTTCATTTTCTTTTTGATAAGCCTGGACACTTTAAGTCTCTGATGATAAGATGATCTCCCCCACCTATCTGGAAGCAATTTTCCAATGTATTTTTCTACTATTAAGGACATGAGAACACCTGTATTAGAGACTTTTTTTCTTCTTCTTTGCTATTTCCCTATGGTGGTAGGGAGTAGCCAGTAGGCACATTAGCCTTTCCAGACCTGGAACGCCCTCAAAAATATCACTGACCTGGCATTGCCTCCTGGTATTCCCTTATATTGAGATTCCAGTCCACTATAGTCTAGACTAGTAAACTGAGCAGTGGCAGGGCATGGGCATGGGCTCTTGAACTCTACCGTCCGTGCTGTTAAATTGTTAAAGGGTTCCTTGCAATGCTTGTGGCTTCCAGCTCAACTCCTCAGTGGGCTTTGGGAGTTAGCACAGCCTTTCACAATAAGCAGTTTGGATGCAACCAACCATTTTGGAGGCTGAGAGAGTTTAATAGTAGTTTAAGAGTTTAATAGTAAGTTTAATAGTATGGAGGTGGCCAGCCTATGCCAAATGGTTGTAAAACAGGACCTGCCACTTATACAACTACGGCTCAGACTCCTTTTCAGAAATTCCTTTGATAGCTATTCCAGATAGAAGTTCAGCAGCTATGTATATTGCAGACAAAAATATATTTATTTAAAACTAACCAAAGCTAGTAGGGAGACTTGGTTAAAAACAGAGCTCTGGAGATTTAGGAACTCCAAAATAAAGCTAATTACTAGTGACTTGTCACAACTAGCTTTCACAGCTGAAAATCACTGTCTTGAAATGAATTTTAAGAACTGAACCAAGCTGCACGTTACATGCTTTTTTTACAGGACAGTCAGGCACCAGTTCCACCTGTTCATCATATCAAACTCCTGTGAGGAGGTGGAGTGGAGTGGATATTGCCACAACCAGCTGCACCTCTTTCACATGGAAGATAGGCTGCTTTGGGGGATTTGCACACGTAAGAGCCAAAGCAGGTTGTTGTGTTGGGGAATTGGGGAAGGGATTTCAATTCTCACATTTCCACCTTCTATGCTCCACGCCTCTCCAGCATCTGTTTTCATAGCGCTTTCAATGAGGGGAATTGAGTAGGGTGAATGTTGCCATGGTTAAGTCAAACTTTCTGATATCATGCTTTTGCCAGAGATTATTTCAAGTGTTGATACACTTCATTGTGAATGAGCCCCCTAACTTCCTGCATTGCTTTCTGTCATGATTTGGATCACAACAGAATTAACAAGACATCTTTGCACTCCTTTCCTGGCATGCATTTTCTGCAGGCACAGAAACTCTTGGCAGTGATATGTCTTGTCGACTTCAATGGCTGAGCCTTTCCTCCCAGAAGCAATCCAGATTTCCATCTATGAATTGCTTCCATAAGGTCAGGACATGTTATTTTATACAAAGGCTTTCTTGGAATCCACCCTGGAGCTCCTAACAGTCATCCTCCATAAACCCCTTGTCTGGGGGTAGCAGGAGCAGTTTGGCAGAATCAGAGGGGGCTGCTTGAAGCATGTGACATTTTCCAAAGGGGTAGGGCTGGGTTTCCAGGTGCAGCATCTCCTCCTCAGAACGGGGACAGGATATTTAGCAGGAACTCAGAACGGAACTTTGCAACCAGGGCATCATTTAAGAGAAAAGCCTCTCTGTTAACCAGTCCCTGGTTTGCAGACTATCCCAAGATGGCAGCCACCTTCTAAATACATGGAGTAAGCATGACACTTAGTATTTCATATGCTGGGATAGATTGAATCTCATCTCATATTTACAGTAGTCATTAAGTCGGATTTTACTTTTGCAACCCCATTCAGTCTCGTGGAAACAGCAGTTGGTTTGAAATGGTATTACGTGTCCTGAGAGAGTAGGGTTAAATTTTTAAGAGTTTTCATATTCATTGAGTCAATAAAGACCGTGTCTTCTGTTTGGCTACTCATTGTGCTGTATTAACCTGAACTATACAGTAACCCAGGCTCAAAGTATTATAAATGTTATTACATCTATAAATCTTTGGAACTTGAGACATACTTAAATTGTCTGTCTAGTAGCTATGAATAAATGGGCAATATTTTTTTTTTATTTACATGAGAAAGGAGAGTTAGAAAATTCAAGACAATAGTAATAGGCTCACCAAAGGCAGGGCCTATTGTATATTGCTTGGCTTAGAAATAAATAACCATTTTTAATATTTTGTGTAGTCAATTGATATGCAAATGTATACCTGAAATATAATTGGATAAAATTGCTGCAAACTCTATACTTATTTGAAGACCATTTACTGAACCAAGCTGCTTCATTATCAACCTTACTTGGTCAGTCACAAACCTAGATTTCTGCCTTGTGTGCAAAACCTGCAAGTTCTGTAAGCAATATGACTGTAAACAGTACTAAAAGTAAGCATGGATGATTAGCTGGAGAGTGGCAAATTTAATTTGAGCAGTTCTGACAGGTTGTGTTGCTTGGGTTGAACTTGAAATAACATCTTGACATATCAGTGGTTCTTGTGCTTTTCCAGGTTGAGTCGTTCCTTAAGGTGTTGAGTCATATTGAGTCATTGATGATGGAGTGTCAAACATAATGTGTTAAACCTGAAGAATGAAAATAACAGATACCATGAAGATCAGCGCATGTTAAAATACATTTTACTGTTTCTAATTAAAAAAGGTAGATTTTCAGATATTTCAGTTCATATGTAGCAACAGCTTTGAAATGTACCCACTGTGCAAAACAAAAGGTACATACTCTTTTAAATGGATGGAAAAAACAGATTAAGACATTTCCATTTAAATTAAACAATAGTTTATGGGTTTAGGATAAATAGTTTAACGTGTTTCTGTGAGGCTAAGAACACCCTTAAATGAATTTCAAGCCAAAACATCAACACCAAAAACGTCTAGCAGAATAAAGCCCAGTAAAAGGCATTCACTAGGAAGTCTGTGGTGTGAAGTGGCTTAGTGGTATTTGCATGCGAGGAGATGGCAGCCATATAAGCGAGAGATAACAGAATAGTTGAGACAGAGAGTAAAATTTATCATAACATGTCTAGTGATGATTAAAAGCCTGTGCTTATTAGATGCATAAAATGTATTACTAAATCATTTTTGGAACATATAATTTTCCAATTATTTATGCATCACAGTAATTAATGATAGGAGGGACAGAGTCAATGATTCACTGTGTAATACATATGGTAGTTACCTGGGGAGGAAAAAATTACAGTGCTACCAATTATTTGCTTTAATGTTTTTGTAATTATGCCCTACACCCAAGTTGAAAATTTCTTTAATTCTTTTTTAAACCCTTCATTCCTAACAATGAAACTGCTTTCTTTTTAGCCCTTCAATTAAGTCTAATTTTTAAGCTGCCATCCAAGAAATATACAATTCCATAAATGCCTCGTTCGCTTTTATATTTTGCTGGCAACGGTCTGCAAGTATGAAATCTTGCCCTTCAAGCATCTTATTGACGAACTAATTTAGCCAGTCTGAAGGATGATCTTCTGTTTAGTACACGTGGCTGGGATTTGCATGATCTCAGTTTCTTTTCTACTTTGGCCTTAACTTCTTAACTGTAGGAAAATGAACCAAAGCCCTTGAGCTGTTTATCACCAGGTAGGTCTTTATTCCTGTGGGTGGGAAGGGAGAAATAATTCTGCATTCAGCAGAGTCACTTTTGCACTGCACATTTCTCATGTTCCCTCTTTTGGGGTGGAGGGATCTACAGATGGTGAGAAAGAAGTGCCAGGCAGAAGAAGAAAGCCTGCGATGTAGGGACAGCTGAGCTGAACTTGTTCTTATTTAATAGTACATGCCTACAGTGTAAATGTTTATATTTGAGCTAGCCACATTGGGCTCCTTTCATAGACAATGGAGAGAAACGAACACCCTGGGGTCAATTCATCTGATGTATCTGGGAGGTTTTGTTCAAAATGCCATAAATTATGCCCTAAAAATGTCTCTTTCTCTTGGTGGACTACAAAGAGCATTGTGAGTAACTTGCTTAGGTGAACTTTCTAGCTATCTAAAACTAGATGAGTTAAACCCCTCCAACTACATCTATACTGTCCTATAAAAGCCTAAAAATTCTGGCACTGGAATGCAATTGCACGTACTCTTAAATGTTTGAGTGGCATGGCATGTTTTTTTTTCCCATGCAACAAACACAATCTGTGAAATGTCTCTCAGACACTGCTCGTGAGCTAGCATAGGCTAGGGACTATTCCCAGGAAAAGGTCTGGATGCATCCATCCAGTTTTGGAAAAGAAAAAAAAAATATATAGATGCAAACTCTTTTGTGCTAATTTGCCCCAGGTGTAGAGAAATATCCCAGTTCATCCCAAGATTTGGGCAGACACTTTAAACTTAGCCACCACCAGAAAACCACAAGTAATTTGGGTAGAAAGCACACAAGTCATGCAGCTTCACATACTTAGTCTTGCTTTTACCATTCTTCGCCTCACAGTGTAGACACAGTGAAAGACCCACACACACAGCTACATGCTGCTACACATAGCGCATCTGCAGGGATATTTCCTCTTTCTATTCCCACTCAAAACAGAAGTCACAGCAATTCTTCCAAAAGATCAGGCTGCATTTCCCATACAACTGTCAGCATTTGGGGATTTTAGTGTCATGGTTTCCAGGGAKTATGCTGAAATTTAGTGACCTCATATGAACTTTTCCCTTTCTAAGAACCCTATCTAACAACCTCTGTTTCGCTGTCAACTGTGACAGACTAAAGTCACCTCTTCTCTGTGAGCTGGGCATGGTGCTCCCAAACAATTCATGCAACTCCCGCAGGACAAGAGAATGCACTTCCTTTGAGTCACCACCAAAAGCCTTTTGCCAGAGCAGACTTAGTAGTGTTTAAAGGATTTATTTAATTCTTTTCCCTCGAATAAATGAGCTTGGAGGGTTAGACTTTCCTGTGAAGAAGATTTAAAAAAAAAAAGTGTAGTGTATTTTGGCAGATTATGTGGGTGGTATATGAATCAATAAAGCTTCCAGCTATACAAAGCCTTTGGGTGCATTGAGATGTTTGTTTGCTTTTTATTTATTCCAAACAGAGCTAAATCTGAATAGGTTTTTTTATTTCTGCCAAGAAATGAGGTTGTAACCCTCCCCCTACCATTCCCTGTTCCCTGCTGTGTTACAAGTGTACCCGTATCAAGCATTTATTTATTGCAAATATTCATAAGGAAAAACTGTGGATGCTAATGATGGAAAAAATATTCTCAAGATGCTTCCTCTGTATCTGCTCAGGCATACGTGTATGTGATATGTACTGGACATTAGATATCTGGGTACTTAGCTGAGTCTACTGTTAGGCTACACACAGTCTGGTGGAGGCAGTGGCAAAGTTGATAGAAGCCTTAAGTGATTCCAAGATCCATGGAGCTTTCTGGGTTGCTCCTATAATGCTGCTTTTGGATTTTATGACCTGGTCTGTGCTGTAAATTGTCTGTGGCAGGAATAAATTAAGGGTGGTTTTTTCTCCAGTTTTACCTAAGCTTTTTAGTGTGCTTCTTGTGGCCAGAGCTGAATGCTTGCTCTTGCCTGCCTGAAGTTGTCCCAGTGCTTCTGCGTTGAGGTTCTAAGTTCATGAAAGGTACCAAAAAGTGTCTATGTTAGCCAAAATCTGTCATGGGGAAAAAAGCTGAGATACTAATTCTTACAATTTTCCCAGCTCTACTGAAGTTCATATTTGAAAACAAAAGCTCCAAATTTCAGTAATGAGAACTTAGCTCCCACCCAAGCTCCCACCTTTCATAAGAATGGCTCAGATTAGGAGAAAAAAGACAGAATACCCATTGCTTTCCAAGACCTTTGCAAGGGCCATTTCATTCTACAAAAACACATCCATGGAAAGGAATGCAGATAAGATCTTTGCAGTAGACCAAAATGGTGAATATCTCACCTAGAAATAAGTTCAAGGCTTATGGCTGTGTCAACGATGAGCATTTACATCACAACAGCCTTCTAAAAAAGCCTGGAAATGCCATGGTAGCAACATCAAGATACTTTAGGGATCCCATCTTTCAGCCAGAAATTACCCATTCTGCAATATTTTACATTCCTGTTAGCTCTGGGAATGCAAAATGCTTGGAGAGTGGATAATGGAGCATTCAGATAGAGCCATCAGAAAGCAATGTGGACATGTACAGGCCCTGATGTTCAGCTTGAGCAGCAGCCATTACTAAATTGATGCTGCCCAAACTGAAACAGTTGTTTATGGGACTCAAAACCAGACCAAGTAGATGACATTTACTTTCTGTGCTGTGACAGAAATTAGACTAATCATCGTGATGGTCTCCTTTGATTTAAAATGTCTAAGAGCTGCCTATAATTGATATATAATAGGAACTGGCTGATGGAAATTAATCAATTTTATATGTAGAGATCAATGATGGTAACAAAGATTTGGAAATAAAACAATCCTTACGTTTCATTAAACAACAAGCTCCTAGATGGTTGTATGTCAAAGTGAGAATCATCAGAGTGAGTCTGGAAGTCTATTATGCAGCTGTCTGTATCTGGGGTGACTGTCCGGACTCCCATCAAGCCAAAGGAGAGAAACAGGTTGAGGGTGCAATTTATCTCTTCAAAATGTCTAAATTGGATCACATGGGTTGTATCCTAAGAGTTTTGCTTTCTTCACTGACAGCCAAAGCTGAATAAGGAAGATGACAGGGCAACGAGATCCTGAAAGGGGTGGAAAGTGAGCCTCATTCCATGTTTCTATTATTTTACTTGGATTTTTGAAGAATGCTACAGCAGCATTACACCTTTTGGCTGTATGGTTATGGCAAATTGACAGAAGGCTGAATGACTTAGTGGAAAAGACATCTGAGGTGCTGCAAGAAATGATGGAGATTTTTTAGGTGAATTTTTCCTAAATGATTAACACTGAGGCTTTTCTTCTTGAAGAAAATGTACAGCTGGAGATAATATTAGTGAGAGTGCTTGGTAGGGGAGTCAGCCTACAATTTAGGAGGCCAGATGTAGCTGTCTAGATTTAAGTTGAGTGTTTAGGAGGTTTTAAGAGGGTTTAAGAGGGTGGATGCAGTTAGACTGTGCCAGCCGACCTAGAGGCCAAGGAATGGTAGTAGCATTCAATATGCCAGCAAAGACACAGCATTTGTGCTTTTTATGGTGTCTATTTTTAGTTCCCCTTAGAAGTGGGACAGGCTCCTAGTTTGCTTAAGAACTTCTTTAAGGTCAACTTTTTATTTCTCTGTCTTTGAGACACACAGATATTTTTTGCAAATCTTGCCCCAAGTGATTTGACCAACATCAAAAAATGGCACAGAACAGGACGTGCAATTATGCCTGTTATTTAACTACTACTGCTTCTCTAACCAAGGCTATTGCAAAGCTGGTCCTGTCTTGTATTAGTCAATTTTTGTGCCCTTTGTTTCCATCTCTCCTCCTTCTGCTGTTCTAGCAGCCCTCTCAGTACCTTCTCCTGCTTTTGTCAGCACAGAGCAGTATACTGTTATTAATGTCTCCTCTCATTCCCAGTCCTTTCTGCATCTCTTTCCTGTTGTTGCCTCCAGTGACATGCAGTGATGATAATGGGATGCAGTGCCACTGGCATGCTACCCCAAAGCCCTGCAAGGACTAGTTCAGAGGTACAGAATTGCTTAAAAAGCCAGGAGCTTCTCTACCCATGGGGAGGAAAAAGCGATTGCTTGCTGCGTTAGGATCTGAATGCTCCTTGCCACTTCCTAGCAGAGCAGTTTAGAATCAAGCTCCACTGGATGATAATTGTTTTAACTACCATTGTGGTTCTCTCTTTTATCCAGGGGCATGGCTTGGGGAGGATGGGTGAAGCTGTGCAACTGATGTCTGCCTAATTCACAGGGTATTCCTAATTGGTTGGGATAGATCTCCCTGCCCTCCCTTCTCTCCCTTTGCCCCACGGAGTTGCAGTTTGATCCCTTACTTACAGCTTTTACAAAGAAGTTTATGCTTTCTTTACACAATCTGCATAAAAATAAAGGCGACCAACATGAGCATCTTCTGAACAGAGTCAAGATTAGAAACTCCTTCATTTTGTTACCAGGAAGAAGGAATGTTAAAAAATTAATAAACCATAATGATGTACAATTTTTATAATACAGAGCATTGCGATAAATGCAGCTCAACTGACAAAGTCTTTGCAAGGGGAAGGTTAGTGATACGGATGACCATGTCAGCTTCATTCAGAAGAAACATGTCGTAATCAGATTTCCTACTTTAGATATTTATAAAGACATTTACAAAGTCCAGGTAGCCTATAAATTTAGACTTAGTTAAAGGAAGGGTGTGCTATCTCTGAAGAACAAACTAAAGCCCCTAAATGAGTTGTGTATGATTTTCTACTGAGATGGTAGAAACCTCAGTGCTCCCACTGGCTGAGCTGGGAGCCACCTAGACCTGGTTGGTAGGCAGCATGAAGGACTACAGGATGTCTAAATGGGAGGCTGACTTGCTGTTGAACTGGGAACCTCAGCTATAAGCAGTCGGGAGGATGTTCTGGTGTGAATCCCAGAGCCGTGCATCTATGCCTTTTCCCTTTTAGGCTCCACCTTAAGGTAAAATCAGCTTTCCTTAGTACAGGGGATGGAAGGGTTGGGCTCCTTCACTATTCTGTTTACAATATTCTTTTCCTTTGGAAGCCATCAATAAACTGTTTCAACTGAGTTACTATGCATTAATAAGCACAATAAATTTCCACAYATTAAGATTATTAATTGTATCAATGAATGCACTGTACTGATGAGACCAAAAATTTTCACCCCCTAACCAAATTTAGTTTCTTTCTGATTTATTTAGTCTTATGCAGAATTCATACTTTATCAGTGAGATATACTCAGACATGAGCTCTGAATTTTACCTGTTTGAAAAACCCTAGAAGTATTTTAAAGCTGCAGTGTTTCCGCTACCTCTTTGGCTCTGTACCAGTTTTGTACCAGTGAGAAGTCCTTTTGGACTGATAATCTATTCATCATGTCCTGCAGCGTTATTCCCTGCTTCTCTGAAGAGTTCATCTAATCTAGTGGTGCTGTTGTCAAATAATTATGTTGAACGTTGTCTGCTGATGCTTACAGATTCATTCAGATTATGGAGTTTGTTGCATTTCTTCCGTATTTTCCAAAATGTAAGTCATTGTCTTGAATTCTTTCCACTGAAAATACGTACAATTTCTTATGCTGTGTTTGCGAAATTGTGGCTTAGATCTGAAATAGGATAGGCAACAGAGTTCACTTTTCCTGTAGACTTCAGAATTTTCATCAGGTCAATGATACAAAAAGACAGGTAGCTAGAGGAAGTCAAGAGTTCCTTGTTAAATCATTATACGTAGACAGATTTTATTTTGTCAAAATTAATTTTGTCAGGTAATGTATGCACCTGTTCTTACAGAAGCAGCAGAAGCAGTTTCTTGCATCAGGAAAAGAATTGCTGATCACCCACTTTGAAAGATCTTTTGGCTTGGTGCTTGGGGCACTCATCTGTGATGTGAAAAAGTGCAGTAAAAATCCCTAGTCTGCATGAAAGACAGCACTAACTTGAATCTTAATCTCTTCCACCATAGCTATCCAGGGCTCGCATCATTCATACACTTTATTAGTTAGCAAAAAAATGATTTTTTTCTTAAGAGTTAATGCTAATTATTCCAACAGCCTGAGGGATTTTATTTATTTTCTTCCAGGATCCTATCACAGTGTGATTTCTTCTCCAGTTTTTGGCAGGTAGGCAGGCAGCCAGAATAACCTTGACTGATTCAGATGAAAAAATAAATACATCCTCTTTTAGACTTTAGAGTCTTATACTCTTCTTGTGTTGTCTGATTCCAAACCTTATTTTGTATTTTCTGGTTTTTTGGTGGAGTCTAGTAATCACACTACAGTTTCTCAGCTGTCCTCTGCTCCTGAGACCTTGGCTAGATGAACAAGTTACTGGATGGCAATGCAAACTGGAGATGTGAGACAGCTTTAGCTACTCTATGGTTCCTGTGCTACCTATTTAAGGCAGCTCACCCCTCTGTAAACATCACTGAGCTTACCTGGCTTGGGAAGTTACTCTTATCTTAATGCATAGAATAATTTAAGGACACCAAATCCTGCACCAACCAAAGAAGATCCCTTACAACTAAAAATTATTCATGAAGAAACTTTTGGAAAATGACTTGAATGTAAAACCTAAAGGCTAGTCATGAATACCGGGTCAAGAAAATGTCACCGTGAGGTCAGTGTGATTCGAGGCTGCCAATGCAATGTCCTTACATATTTAAGCAGAGGAGCAATTCTTGAATAGTAAGCTCTGATGCAACTTAGTGGGAGTAACTCATCCATCTGGATACTTCTTTATGACTGAAAAAAAAGAACAAACTGATTGGGAGAAGAGTGGGACTTGGGAGGGATCAGTTTAAAAGAAGGGATTAAAAACACTGCATACAGCCCTGAGGGGAAGCAATAGTCTACAGATACGGGAAGATTGCGAGCATTAAAGACTGAAAACAAACATGTGAGGTACTAGGAGAGGGTTTAGTTAGATCCCCTTTTCCCATGTGAAACTGTGGGTGAATTTCTAGATAAACTTGTTTAGAGGGTCAGCTATTTGCTTATGATAGTGTTGTGAACAACAGTGTGTGGGAATTTAAAAAATGCTAGCATGCTGCCTAGAAAAATAAGTGTGAATTGACTGTAGGAAGTAACTCTATACAGGCTTGGAGATAGTTTAGCATAATCAGCTTTTTCCATCCATAACTCAGAGGATATTGTGCATTATTAAAAGCAGATACTTCTGGCCACTTGACTATTAGTCTCTTACAGCTATAAGAATATGAATGGTAGGTGTTAAAATCAGCCACAGGAGGGCTCTTGCATTATTTCCCTGCAAGCCTTTAAACATATTGAGGATAATAAAGGAAGAAACCTATTCAAGCAAGTATAGACAGAGGCTAAAAAGATCAAGTCAATCTGTGCTCTAGTTCCTGTCAGTATGTACAGGAAAGGAACACACTGAATCATGAATAGTTCACTGTGCATTTTATTTCATCTGCTTGTAGAAGCAAGAGTGATTTCCCCTTCTGTGCTTTTTAGCTAGATGCCATGTTTCTCCAATAACAGGGCACAGTGTATACGTTAGAGGTCTGGATATGAGGACTGAGATAAAGACGAAGTTTCCATGGCAGTGCCAGGTATCCAGGTTTCCAGACATMTAGATTTGGTGCTGTACTAGTCATTACTAAAGCAATTTTTCTTATTTTTGCTTCTACTGTCTTCACTGTGACTTGAGTCCCATCCGTCAGTGCTGCAACAATTTAGCTGAACTCCCAAAGCAGCATGCTGAATTCCAACAGCAACAGGCTGGTGCACATGGTCTAGGACACTTTGGATGCTCATGTAGGTGTCTGATCAGAAGTGGTCACAAGACACAAGCAAAACCCTTGCAGGGACTGAACGAGAGCTCAATATTTTTAGACCAGTTGTGAAACGGGGCCTACTCCAAAGGAACAAACATCCACATTGGAGCTGACTCAATCCATATCTTGCTTTGTCTTTCCCTCAGGAAAAGAAACTCTTACTCTATGCTAGATTTACAGGTGCTAAACAAGGTCCTCCCTACCAGTGAGTTGATCTACAGGCTTTCTTTTTTGCCTCAGGGATACCCAGCCAATCTTTCCACTTACCAAGAGCACAGACATCATGCAACTTTATCTTTGTTTCCCTAAGGACATCCCTATCACAGTTTGTTGCTCTTCCAGAAAGACTCTATTTCTTGCAGGCCCTTCAAAATCATTCCTATCCAAGCATAGGGATCAAACCACTTCCTTCGTACTTGAGGAGAATCTTCCAAAACTTGCTGCTTGTTCTCCAATTTGCTCATGCTTTCCAGATGAAGCATTTGGGGATAGAGTGGGTGTGTAGACAATTAGCTTATTTTCGTCCTGATCCAGAGGAAAGATTTGACACCCCTTCCTGTCTTTATATGCGGTTCACAATACAGCAATAGCAGACCCAGCTTAAGAAAATAATTAAAATCTTGCAAAAATTGGTTTCTTTTTCCCTGTGGCATTACAAAAAAAAAAGAAAGAAAAAAGGTAAAAGCAGAACAAGAACAGTCTGCTGTTCAAGGCCTTCACAATAGTGTTAGAAAATGAGTTTCAACATACAGCTCTGAATGAAACAGTATCAAGACTTTACCTCTGATCTACTCTTCCTTGACTGAAGAGTTAAGTTTTTTTCGCTCAGTGGAAGGAGACAGCTCATCTCACATGAGGGTTGTTGCTCTGGAAGTCCCCATCCACCAGCACTCATAAAATGTCCTTCTCTCTCTACTGATATGTAAGGAAATTCAAATGACTAAATTCATAAATGGGCACCTCAATTGAATATTTAATAAATAGATTAATAAATAAATAGATTGATAAATCCATATCTTTTACTTGGATCCCTCAATCTGCTCCTTTAGTGATCAAACCACCAAGCTATTGGCTATTTTGATATGGTTTGAGACATAGGAGGACAACGTTTTATTTACACCTGAGAATGTTTTTTTTCTTTTTGCCAGAAGTTCTGTCCTCGTCTATCTTGGCAAACATCTTCTTTTGCAAAGCTCACTTTTGACAACATTTTTCCAAGGAAAAAACATTTCATTTGGTAATGCATGACCAGCTCTTTGGGGCACAAACTGTTCATGTTTTCCTACTGAGTCCTTCCTGGAGCACTAAATGCCATTTTTTCTGGAGTACCCACATTTTTAGAAGCATTCGCCCCTTTGGGTGTTGAGCTTCAAAGGGGAAACCCAGCCACAGATGCCAATGTGAGGGATGTGAATAGTGTGAGATGCTGCGTTGTTTGTACGTCTGCACCTGGCCTGTTTTGAAAACCATCTCCACCACTGCTGTCTCTGGCACTTATCCCCTTTCCTGGCCCGCGATATTTTTTTACAACCCCCCGAGGCCCAGCATATCTGGCCATCAGGACAGCAAGCCACCAAGCAGCGATGAACAGCAACCATGTGCAGAGAATTCCTTCAGAGTCCCCCCTCCCCCGACTTCTCCCCTCCCGAATGTTTGCTCTTTCATACTTCATTGGAGAATTGTGTTATCTCCGTAAGATGCGGCCGGGCTTAGCGCGGGAATGTCTGCAGCGGCATGCCGCCCTCCTCCCGGAGACACTGCAATGGGACAAGTTGCCTAATTGGTAGGAATGGGAGCTCTTCTTCACTATAAGAAATATAAATAAATAAATAAATAAATAAATAACAGAAGAAGGAGAGATGAGGAAAGGAGAGTGGGGGAGAGAGGGAAAAAAGAGAGAGCAACTTTTCTTTTCCCCCCTTCTCCTCTGAAGGAAGCAGCAGTGTCTCCTTGCAGAACGACAACCCTCAGGATACAGCAGTTGTCTTCAAATCTGTGACCATAAAAAATCATTATCTCTGTGAAATACAGCAATTTGGGAGATAATCAAACAGTGACCAGGGGGCAGAGCTGCCAATCTGAAGGATTATGCTCTGTGCACGCTTGATTCTGTCTGACCTTCCTCCGAGCCAGCTGTCAGCTTGGCGAAAACGCACACGGATCGACTCAGGGCACATTCATTAGACTGTCTTCGGTGAAGAAGTCATTTGCATAAAACCCCAGCTTTCTTAATTAGTACTTCATTTTTCCCTTGACTTATTTTGTGGCTAAGTTCACTCGCCTTTTTTTTTTTTTTTTTWTTKCCAAAAAATAAAATGGGGGGGGGKTTTTTTTTTTTTTTTTTTTTTTTTTAATGTGGGGGCAGGAGGGAATATGACTTGCAAATTAACTCAGTGATAATTAGCCTATTAACATTTTCAGAGAAGTAGGAGGTTTCCAAATGTTAAAAAAAAAAAAAAAAAAAAAAAAAAAAAAAAAAAAAAAAAAAAAAAAGAATCAGAAGGGGGAAAAAGTGTGGGGGGGAATACTGTAGTTGAAATTTATTACCTAAACTTCTGGATTGACAATATTAAAATGTTGGGAAAGAAAGACCGTACAGTCCATGTATTGAAAAAATCTCTCTCCTTCTTTTACAGTGATACATACTCTTTACTCATTCTCAAAGACTACTTAGGAAAATGCTGCTTTATCATTCCCATGGACAAGCAATGGAATTTTTTATTGTTAGAAAAATAAAAATATATTTTTCTTCTACTGCAGGTAATATTGGGTGAACTGTTTGGATTAGGAAGAAGTTAACCACATACTGCAGTTTTACCCAGACTTTTCTTGTATGTACTAACAATGATTTTCACATCCCCTAAAAGCTTCAAAACCATAGTTGTGTCAAAATAAACTGCAAGTTGTTATATGAGTATAAAGTATTCACTTAAGATGCACTGCACTTTACCAATTTAAAGTTGTTATGTGATTGCTAGGAACAAACAAGCCACAGGAATGATTGCCTTGTGTTACAAAGAGTGTTCAGAGTAAAGAGAGATGCCAAATTAGTGCAGACATTATCAAATTTGTTCTTTAGTTCAAAGTGGATGCTAATGATGCTTGTTCTCTGTTTGATATTCTACTCTTGCCTGATGTTGGAAGGTATTTCAGGGTGTTCCTAAGTTTAATCACAAACTAGTCCAACTTACATCTCAGTACCACTATCAGAGCATAATTATTGCACAAGGGGAGGGAAATCCTGAAGTCCAAGCAACATCCTTGCCACTGATGAATCAGAAACTAACAAACAGAGATAAGAGGCATACACATCCTGCAATGCTGCTTTTGTGGCAGCATTCTGTTTAAAATGGTGCAAAAAGCAATAAAACTTGCTGCCTTGTTTTGTAAATTCCTCACCATCGTGCAAGAGAGCGAAAATGTAACTGGGGACATCTCTGTTAGATATTGCAGCTCTTCCTCTGGTTTTACAGGTCTTCTCCAATATAGGACTTAAACAGAGTTTCAAGACAGGAAAGGTGGCTGCAGTCAGGATATTGAACATCTCTAAATTTGAAGAATCAGGACCAACCTTTAGAAGGCAGAGTATTTCAGGTAACTGTTTATTAGTGAAATGAATAGTGCCAGGACCTGTTCTCTGGTCCTGTGGGCAATAGGCTCAGACCGGTTGTGTGCATACTACTAAATTGCCTCAGCCTCCAAACCAGCATGAATGCATCCAAATTGCCTAAAAGGAATTGTCCTTGGCCCACACTAAGACCCCAAATATGCAGTGAAATCATTCGGGAGAACACTAGTTGGTCTGGAACAAAACCGCGCTGAAGACTGCTCTGGATATATAACAGTATGAACAGCCACATTTTAAAGCCTGTGTCCATTTCCAGCAGTGTTTTGTTTACTTGCACAGATGTACCCTCAGCTATTTCCATTTGGGAATTAAAACTAGTTTTGAGGTCCATTTCAAATTTTGTTCACTGGGGTGTTGCAAGAAATGTACTTAAGGAGTTACCTTGAAAACCCATATATGTATGTTGTCATTACCATTACTAAAAAGGCAAATTAATGAAATATTCTGAAGACTATGCCTACAGACTTTTTATAGGCAGAATGAATGCAACAACATGTCAAGCTCTTGCTTTTGTGAGTTATACATTGGTACGGATTAATTAACAGCAGTGAACTGCTTCCGAATTTCAGCTGCTGTGGCCCTGCTCCAAAGGACTTTCACATTTCTGAACACACATTTTCTTTCTCTCATGATGTATAATAACTATATTTCAAATGTGCCAACAGCAGCTGTGGTTATGGAAGACTAATGCAAACAGCACAGAAGTCAATGGAAAGATTGTAAAGTTTACTTCAGCCATTTTCACACTAAGTTTCTCCCAATTAAATTTGGAAGTATATGGGGACCTGTCAGAAAAAGTCTAATCTTCAAAGATTTTTATTGTTTATGTGTAGACTAAAGATACCCAACTGACTACTAGGAGTTGTTGTTGTTGTTCAGTAAGGCTGGATTAAAATAGGAAAAATCTCTAAAAAATATTCACACAGTTTCATTCTCATAGAAAAAAAAAAAAATCTCCTGGGGAAGAGCTGGATTTTGGAGCTGACCAATATGCAGTTCCTCTGTGAATTACGCTACACTTATCCTCAGTAGGTTTTGGGTATATCCAATACACTCTCAGCCTCCCAGCATTTAAAATCTACTGTCTGTAGCCTTTGTGGTAACTCCTGTAATCTTCTGTTACTCTGGGAAAATTTACTAGATTGCAAAAGATGAAAACTGATTTCATTACTAGACCAAAAGATTCAGCAGTAATTCCTGATTTAGTTACTAGGAACAGTCTAAAGTCTAGTTATAAACTTTTCACACAACTTTTATGCCCTCTCGGTGCCACCACACTCAGCAGACACGTTCATTCAGCTCTCAACCTTCATACCCCAATTCCAAGACTCCTGGCACAGACCTATAGGTGCTTTACTCATGTTATTTGGAGCTCTCTCCTTATTCTATTTCCCTCTGAATTACAGCTGCAATTCAGAAAGGTCACATTCTTAGATGTAAATAAAATATTGTTCCTATGACACGTTCATATAAGTCCAAGAGCAGTCATCAATCACTGCTAGTTGATGCAATACAGTAACAGCTACTTTAGGTCCTTATCAAAGAATTCATTTTGTATTTTCATTCTAGACGAAGGTCATTTTACCTAACTTTTCCAATACCAAAATTAGGCATTTAGTCTGAGCCAGTTGACTATGCTCCTGCTGTAGTTGGAAGAAGATAGGTATGTCAAGACAGAAATCAATTCCAACTAAAAGAGACACCGATTTTATGATGGGATGAATTATTCTCCCTAGGTTCTAGTCTCTCCTTACTGACCACTGGGGTACGTCTTGACAGCTAACTTAGTCAAGGAACATTATTTCTAGAAAACTACAGTTCAATGAGATGGGTCAAGGGATTAATTGCTTGATTACATGGTACAGAAAGCCTTGAAAGCTTTCTTGTCATTGTAGTAATTTCAACATAGTGTAATAACAATTTTACAGGTATAATGTCATGGACCAGTTTCCAAACTCGTTTTCTGTCTTCCTTGTTTTGTCTCAGAGCATTGGGAATCTCAGAAAAGTCATTCTTATTAAATAATACTTATTTTCCATAGGCACTTACCTGAGATAGTCCCTGTTATCCATTTTGACTCTGATGTACCTTAGTTAATAAGTTAGGTGTGCCATCTGAGCTGCTGGTGTAGGTTCCTTCATTAGGGAATGGGGAGACACATGAATCCCTGGAGAGTGATTAATCCCACCTACAAGAGGTGATTAAGACATCAGAGTTGAAATGCTTCTCTGGATGTGTCTGTCTGACTGCAGGAGACTAGATATCTAACTAAGTCTAGGCTCCTAATTTTTTAATGGCTAAACTGGAATAGAGTTTGTTGATTACTCCTGTGTATCATGTATAGCACCATTGAATTTATTAGGATTGCCATGAAATAAAGCAGTATTGCAGCCTTCAGTGATTTTATAACGAGTGCTAGTAGTTGATGGTTTCTCAAATCCATATTCTAGGTGCCCGGAATATACTGAATATTTTCTGGTGTTCTACTGCTTCCACTACTTCTTCGTACAACACCTAATTACCTTCTCTTGCGTTATCCTGAGCTTGTAAGGTCTTTGGGGCAAAAGGCRTCTGAATTCTGGATGAAGACTCAATGGATCACTGTTCAGAAATCTCCATGGCTGATTCCAGCGAGAAAGCACATTACAATGCTACATGGAGGTCCTTGTAGAGAGCAATATAGCTGCATCAGAATGCTGTTGTTTCAGCTAGCAAACCTTGTGTCCAATTATAACGTGTTATTGGTCAGTTCTAGATAGGGTTGCCACTTTTGACATTAAAAAAAAAAAACAAAACAACACAAATTTCATAGTAAAATCCATAAGGCTGGATGGTAAACCCCAATATAATAAAGATATGCCAAGAGCTCCTGGCAAAGGGATGGAGATATACACCCACCTTGTACCCCCACGTTGAATAACTGTCTCCCTTCAATCCCTCTCTTTGGCTCCTTTCAGATTTGTGGATGCACCCTGACAACAGTTATGTGTGGACATAAYTTAATGACTAAATACCAAAATAGGGCTTGCGCTTTATAAAAATAATAACAAAAATGTTACACAGGAGATATGCTCCTACGTCTTCACTGGACTTAAGGAATGCTTTACTCATTCAAGACACCTCCTTGGTAAGATGTGTCTTTTCTCAGCCTTCAGCATTTCACATCATGTCTTCTCATTGCTACTTATTTTGTTCCCTGAATTGCCGCATATTTTTCTTTTCTTTACCATCTCTTCTTCTCTCTCTCTTTTTAATTACTAAAATTTAACCTAAATTTCCCTGCCACAGCTTAAATCCATTACATCTTGCTCTGTCCTAGTTGACTAATGAGAATAATTATCAAACTATTTTTCAATGTGAATTATYTACTCAGGCTAAAATAAAACCACCAATCTCATTTTCAGTGAAAATCCTGAGTCTGGCCAACAATCGCAATCCCTGAAGTAAAATAACAGGGTTTTATTTACTAAGGTCTTCAGTCTATTCATTGGTTTTTATTGGCATTGAAATAACATTTGGGCAAGATTATACTGCATATCTTTTTTTTTTTTTTTTTTTTTTTTTTTTTTTTTTTTTTTTTAATATGGCTGTTTAAAAGCTCACAATTAAAAAGCCTCTTTAATACTCTGATATTGCCACCAGGATCGAAAAGGGATTAGTGCCAGCATTCTAGGCTACTAAAGCATGCGCATACTACTGAACGCACACTCACTGGAATGCTCATTTCCAGAAAAAAAAGGGGCATGGAAATAGGATTCTTTCCAAGATGCTCCAAGCATCAGCCAAAGGACTGAATCTTTGTGCTGCCTTGGCACAGGGAATCTCTCAGMTGGTGTAAAACTAGTGTACCTGGCTCTTAAGTCAGCTTTTCCCTTAACATAGCTTGAAAATCAGCTGCACTAATGATCATCTGGGATATGATTCCTGGAACCACAGGCAGCCTCGTAAAATACAGCACTTTCTACACTGCTCTGAATTACTCTTTGCAAGGGCCAATAAAAACATGGTTTGAAGCTTGCAGAGATACGCTGTATTAGGATACAACATCTCACTGTGATGGAGAATAAATATGTACAATTAAAAAAAACAGAGATAAATAAAATATTGTCATATTATCATGAATATCCTCAATAGTGGATCAAATTCCCAGAGRGGAGTGAGTAACAGGCCCAAAAATCACTGGGGATGAAAAAATGCAAGAAAAATATGCAAAATGAAGACACGATTCCCTTAGAGCAACGGCCTTGATTCCATCAGCTCAGATACTTAATGGAGCTTGCATTACAAGGGATGAACACGTAAAACCACGTTGAGTCAAATTCGTTGTCCAGCATCAAGAAGGGTTTGGAGTCAAGGCATGAAGGCTGAGGAGCTCTGGGGGTAGTTCTCGCCATTGCCACAGGAATCCCATGTCATTTTGGCATTACCTGAGCTCAGTGTTTCTCAGCATCGGCTCTAGACGACATTATCCTTTTGTTCAGACAGCTCATAAAGTTTCCAAGGATTGTGTCTTACCATGTGTTTACACCATCTTTGTCTTGAATGGTTCCTGAGCTCACCTGGAACCTTGGGAGTATGAATACCTCTGGAAATAAAAATGATAGCAGATGGAGGGACTCTCCTTACARCATTACATACCCATTGCTAATCACAGAAGTGCAATAGCAACACAAGTTAACAATAGTGTGAGTTGATATCCCTCCAATGTAGTCCTGTATCTAATCCATGTAACAGGATAATCTTCATCTGATGCTTGCTAAGGGAATTACACCACAGGCAAAAGAAACCATTTAGTTGCCTAAATGTAGGTGCCATGTCAGCAAACAAGGTTATCTAAAACATCCCCAGAAGACCTATGGGGACTCACGCCTCTCTGGAGTAGCAACTGGAAGGCAAGCAGGGTATCTCCTGGTATCCAAAATAACACTAGATGCCTCCGCTAAGGTGGCTGAATGCCTCTCATGTTTTCAACTCAAGAAGTTTTACATCTGTCTGTTCCTAGTATCATCTCTTGGTCCCATGCTGAAAAAAGAAAAAACAGGTTTGGCAGCATGACTATATTTTTTCCTACATCCTAATTTTACCTATTGCTGAGTTTTTTAGCAAAATAAATGGAAATGAAAATGTCTATTCTGAATAATTTAAAACCTATAATTTGACCGATCTTTATTATGAAATGTCTTGTTTAAGTTTCTGTTAATTTTACATGGAAAAAATTTAAAATCATACACCTTAGTATTATCAAAATAAAGTCCAAATTTTTCATATTTTAATTAACCTTTTTTAAAATATAACCTTATTCTGAGGAAGAAAATATCATTTTCACCATTCTGTGATTTTTCAACATTGTAAAATGAAAAGAGAGCTAAAGCATATATCTATCTTTCCCCAGTTATGCTGCTAGTCCTGCTGCTGCTTTTACAGAAGGCATAATTAGAGAGACGGAAAAGATTTGAACATAGCAGGAGACTTCACAGAGATTTCTTGGTGCTCAAGACCTGGACAATGACCGTAAATGCTTGTAGTTTCCCAACTGAAATACCTGGTAAAAGAGCATAACACTGAGTGGAGAAGGAGATGCAGCTCTCTAAAAGAGCGACTGGTAGCAGACCAAAGTTTTCATTTATACAGTGACTCTGAATTCACTGGATTCTTTGATGGAGAATGTCATCTTCAGTGGCAGCACTGAAACTGCTTTTCCATGGATTAAAAAAGACACCAAATACAATCTTAAAGTCACAGACATGCTTTAATTTCAGTTCCAAGATAAAAATAAAAGCAATTAATGCAAGTTTTTGTTACCTCAATGTAAATGAGAAAGACCCCCGAGAGCTCAACAGAATTATTCTAGATTTTCACTGATATAAATCAAACCAGGATTTTAGTCATCTTACTTGAATAGAATTAAAATGCAACTTCAAATTACTTCAGTTGCCTAGACATATTTGTCAATGCTGGGTGTCATCTCATCTGCAAGACTCAGTAACAAAAGGTTTATATCAAGTCCAGAACTTCACTGTACTGAGTGCTGTTCCCACCATAGAAAAGACCAGATCCTGTCCTATTTGCGGTCTGAATAAATGAGGCAGATAAAAATCAGGGATAAGGAAATGATATTGTCCCCTTTTTTAAAGATCACAGAATGAGGCACATAGCAATTAAGTRTTGCAGCCAAGGTCACATTGTGATTTGCAAGCCATAGCACATCTGGGTTTTGAACCCATGTTTCAAACTTCATAACCAAAGCAATATTTTTACTTTTTTTTTTTTTTTTTACAAAGCAAAACATTTGTGCTGGATTTTTTTTAATGGTTAGCATATGATGTGGCAAATGCAATTTTTAATACTATATAGCTTGACAATTCTCTGTTTACTTAATTTATCCTGGTTATTTCATTTAGAGTGATGAGGCTTTTTTTTTTTTTTTTTTTTTTGGGGGGGCGGCTTGTTGTGGTTTTAAACTGCAATCTTACATAAGTCCAAATAAAATAAAATAAAATAAAATTGCTACCTAAATACCATTACCTGAAATTTTGAAACATTAAGACTTCAAAAGGGTTAATTAATTACATTAGCTGTGTCATTATCCTGGCAACATTCTGCCGGAGGGTGTATAGATCTATTCAGCTGCTGAGTTTGAAAGAGCTGTGTCCTTCTCTCACAGAAGAAAATTCATCAGACATTAAAAACATAGTCATTAACAGAACATATTGTTTTCTCTCCACCAGATTGGAGAACATCAGATGGAATAATCAAAACAAATATTAAATAAATACTTTTTTTTTTTAAAATATGGAACCCAGAATTCATCAAAAGTTAGAATAGATTTTTTCCATGATAAATTGAAACTGCTTAATATTTATTGACTGTGGAGAACCAAACTCTCCACAGTCTCACATCTTTGTAGTCAAAAGTGGGAGTCAAAAATGCTCCTGTATTAGAATGATAAAATGATGCTATAGCTTTTAATAGGTGTAAATAACTGTATAAGATACATCTAGTATAAACATAGAAAATTGGTAAAATAAAGAAAGGACAACAAAGATGCTTAAAGGTATGAAATGGGTTCCGCGTAAAGGTAGATAAACTAAAATAAAACTCTTCAGCCTGGAAAGACTAATTGTTTCAGGATGTGACAGAAGTCTATGAAATCATGACAATCATGGAGGAGGTGAAGAAAGAACAATTATTTGCTATTTCTTGTAATACGAAATCTAGGAGGTATCAAATAAAGTTATCTAAAGGTGGGCTCAAAATGATTAAAGGAAAGTACTTTTTCAGGGAGCACATAATTAAACTATGAAACTCATTGCCACAGGATGTTGTGAATGTCGTAAGTTTTCACGGGTTCAAAAAGCAATTAGACGCAAACATGGAAGGAAAACCCTTCATAGACTATGACAGACAAAGAAATAACCCCCCAGGTCAGGAAATTGCATAGCCACACATTGCAGGAATCTGGAAAGCTAAAATGTGGGAACGTCAATGTATATTTTCCTTTTTATGCTCCTTCCCAACAGGCAGTACCGGCCATTGCTGGAGACCGAAAAACTGTCTATATAGCCTGTGGTCTTACTGAATACATCTTCTTTTACAAACCAGTTGAGAATTAAAATTTTAGTCGTAGAGTAAGAGGAAATATTTTTTTAAATTATAAACATAGCCTATGTTTTCATGTGGTGCTGTAGATCTAGTACAAACCCCTGTGGGTTCATCCTTTCTGCAGTGCTAGACAGCACTATTCTGGGGCACATGATGAGGAACATGTCAGATGCTTGTGATATTTTGGGAAGATCTTTCCTGTCAGAAGAACTTGGAACTGTAGCCACCAGAAGTGGTCCTGTTGGAAACTCTTTCATCTCCATCATCTAGAAAAGCCAAAATGAGGGTTGCATATCCATTGTGTTATGCACCCATCACTGTGCACTCCTATTAAATGCTTCTTAAACAAATAAAAAAAAAAAAAAAAATAAAACAAAATCACTTTCCTACCCCAAGCCAAAAAAAAAAAAAATTTAAAAAAAAAAAAAAAAAAAAAAAAAATCCCTGTTTTGATTTGAACTATACAAAAACTGCTTACAGTTATAAGCAGTTATACCCTGATGTCATTGCTGGTTAGCGATGGGCTTACATGGAGAAGGACTCACAGCCCATGAGAGTTCTTCTGATTTCACGGTCTGATATCAATTACTTTTTCCCTGGGCATGCACAAATGCCCAGAGTGAAGTAACAATAATACTAATAGTTAAAAATGCTTTCCAACTAGATAGGCACAATGGTAAAGAATGAACCTGCATGAGCATCTTTCATTCTGGTATAGATGTAGAAACACAAGGCACAGTAGGCAAATAAAAATTTTCAGAAGTATATAAATCAATCAAATCTGAGTAACATTTATGATATTGGCAAAAGGCAATGTCTTGACACCTGGGCCATTCCCTGACAAAGTTCACAGCCCTGTAAACTGCCTCAAAAAGTGATCACAATTTTTATAAGAGAACCAAAACTGATGCATTTTCCCAAATATGATGCAGAGAGTCAACTTTAAATGTGGGAATGGTTCCCTTGCAATTGGCAGAAATTATGCTATAAAAGCTGAACATATGTACAAGATTTTTTGATTGTTTTTCCTTTTTGTTGCTGATATTTAGAGATCTAAATAGAAATTTCTAATATTCCAGTGATGTAAACTGTGTGACTATAAATAAGAAGTCTAGAAATCAGAAGAAACTAATTTCATTCATTATAGGAAGAAAAGTTCGAGGATAAAAAAATAAAACCCAGCAACAACTCTGCCTTCCAAAGCTATTAAAAAGGGAAAATCAATAACTGGTCTCATAAACAGTTAATTTTGGAGTGGTAGCTGCTAAAAAGGAATTTGGAAGGACCCACCACCAGCCACATAGGAAATGGTGTATAGCAAATAAGCAGAAAAGCTTATGAAGCAGCTCTAGAGACATGCAGTATTAAATACACTAAGAATATATACATCTCTCTTCTCATACAGCCAATCTTCACGTGATCCCAGGCACAAAATTTGAAAAATCTGTGCTTACTGATAAAGTATTTTTACACATAGAGCTAAGGGGCAAATGGGAATCCTGGCAATGGGTTTTGACCCRGGATGGGAGAGCAAAAATATTACATCTACCCAGATTGTTTGGACAAAGCACCCAGCTTCCCTAAAGTCTCTGTTAACTCCGTGCAATGCCTACACCCTTCAGGATCTGTAATGAACGCCACTGTATAAGAGGTCATGTTTTTTCCCCTGTACTGGGTTTTTCAATTTCAAAAAGTCTGCTGGTCTCTGGTTAGGAATTGGGGAGGCTAAGGGTGTTCATTARCACTGACAAATGCATTATAATGTTTCTGGAATCTTACTAGATTCTAGAAAAGAAATAGAAAGTATCCATACCTTCTATTTTTATTGTCTCCTGATTCATCCTAAAAAACTCTTCTTGTTGGAAAGCTTTTTTTTTAATTGAATTATTTAATTAATCATTGAATATCAAAATCATGACATGAGCTGAAATCTCTGAATCCACCTTAAATGTCAGTGAGGGAATTTGCTGGTTCAGCCCATCACTTCATACTTGAATTATGCAGCCTGAGTTGATTTACAGAGGTCTTTTGGTCACTGACAAGCACTCGAGACTCAGTTCAGGTGCCTCGTGGAGACACCAAGTGTAATTTGAGATGCCAAAGGTATCCTGAACATCTGCAGGAGCCAGCTAGATCTAACTCGGGACTTTTGGGAGACCTTACCACCTCTGGAGCAGCGGTTGGGAGCTGCTGCATATCAAATGGCATTGTAAGCTGAACTGAGCACTTTGAGAGATTTACAGACAAATGCCTAATTCTCCTTGATAGTCAGCAAGGCATCAGGAGCCCAGCTGGCCTGATTCATTTATTTATTTATTTATTATTCCTTTTGTGGGTTTAATACAGTTGCCAACACATAAATGTTTGGTGCATTTGAGTCACCCGAGGGTGCCTGGTTTCTGCCGTCACTCAGGAGTTGCACAGATCACTGTATGTCATGTGTTGTATCTGTCAGCCCCTTGCAGTTGTCTTGGTTCCCAACGCTTCGGATACCTATGCTGAGAAAACTAAGCTGATCCCTACACCAGTCTGCCTGCTTAGACACAATACTGCTGCTGCAGATCTGACCTACTGAATCTACTGGTGTTTAAGACTGGGTGTAATTTTAAAAGAACTGGGATTTGCTCCATTAGACTTCCATTGAAATTCCTCTTTGTTGCTTCTACCTGCTGCTGCAAGCCTGCAGCAAACCTTTTGAAGGTGGGTACCTAAAGACAGGCACAAGGGTCACTTAAAGTTTAGAGGGGATCGCATTGCCAAGGGTTCTAGTTCCATATCTGGGTGTCCCCAAACCCCCAATGCTAAAGTGGAACTTATGCAGCATACAGGTGTTCCCTGCAACAAAGGAAGGAATAAATCAGCATCCTCCAAAGCCTCAGTGAATGTTTTAGCCACTAAGGTATAACACGTGAAATAACACTACCTCTATTTTTTTAAAGTTTCTAGATGGTTATTTTCAACACCATCTGGCTACCAAACTTCTACATTCTCAAAATAAAAGTGTAGTATGTTCCATCCCACAGTAGGGACCGATCTGTTCAGTTAGTATTATGGATGCCATCATAGGTGTATTCAAGTATGCCTCCTATATGAAAGCTCCTACTGAAGCTCGCAAGCAAAATCCAAAGGGCAGGATTAGCTTCGTAGATTGAAAATCACCTCTATGCAAAGAGCTAATGCATAACATGTTTTCAGCCTCATATTTTTAAGGACATTCAACTAGTTGTACAGCTTTTGTACCAGATCTCCACACAGGATGAATTGTATTTACGGTTTGTAGGCTTGATGGCTAAAAAGTATGACAACAGAAATTTATTAATTATTTCCTATAGTAAATAATGTGGGAATTTAACTGCTACATGTGGAAAATAAACAGCTTGCTCCACTTCACAGTACTTTGAGGGGAAGGGGGAGATACTCATGACTGTGAATCTCTTTTTTTTTCCCCTCTCTGCTTTTCAACTGATAATATATTGGGAAAAAATGAAATATTAAGTAGAAATATTATAGAATGGCTTTCTGTTTCACCAGGGGATGACAGATGAAGTGGAGAGGATACCTGTTGAGTTTACGGAGCCGATTCATCAGCCTCCTGTTTGACCCACAGCTGTCATCTTGTTACAAATTAATATTTACCACTTTTAAATGCCTTCATCTTGGGAGGGATGAGAGGGGAGAGGAGGTAAGGCAGGGAAAAACCTAAAAGAGAGGTTTTGTGAAGAATTGCAGGGAACATAGTACATCATAAGCTAATTACAGCTCGGCCTGTCCAAGTGTTACTCTGCAGCGGTGAATTATAGGCGTGAAGCTGCAGCACTTCACTTTCTTTCTCATAACTAAATCAGAATCCTTTTAAGTTTTAATTAATCTGCTTAGCTTTAGTTGTGAGGGAGCAGGGGAGTGGGGAAGGAAGGCAGATTAACCCTTCAACTGACAAATACTTTCACAGTGTCTCCTCTTGGGCTATTTTTTTCCTAAGCACCTGAGGGAGACAGCATTATCAGCCTGACGTGGGGGCCTATTAGGCTGTGATATTTTTTTTTTTAATTTGCCAGTGTCTGGCTAGTCCTTTCTATTTCATTATCAAAACCCAATTAATTTTCTGTAAAAGCATCAAATTAATTACAAAATACTATGGAAATATAAAGAATGGAGGAATTTCCCTCTTCTCTCCTCCTACCCTTGCCTCATTATGGGAAACATGTTGGGCCCCTTGGCAGCAAAGCCCTATTAAAGAACTACAGACTATCTAACTCCTCATTTAAAATTCTGTTGGTGGTGTCAGGAGGCCTATGTGATGGGGGTAAGTCCATTTCCACCCACAGAGATCAGTTTCCAATTCCCTAGCACAGAAAAATACAGTCATAAAATCATTAGAGGTGAGGCTGGAAGAGACCTCAGGAGGAAACCCAGTCCATGCCCGCTACCTGTTCACCAAAGCTTCCAGGCATGGACACACTACAACCTTTCCAGGTGATCCACTCTGTTTTGCAATGATCCGTTTCATTAGAAAGAGGTCCCTACTGCAGTTTATGTTCGTAATTATTTCTCCCATACTCATTGAATATGGGGAACAGTTTTCTTTTTCTTCTTTATATCTGACTTCTAGGTATTTGAAGACTATTATTATGTCTTCATCGGTCTTTTCTCCAGTCTATTTTGTCCCTCTTCTTTCTATCTTTTCTTTATAGGTGATGTTCACTGTGGCTCTTCTACTCTGGGTGGTTAAAGTGACTGGTAAGAATGGAACTCATCTACAGCTTGACTACTTCTAAATATAGACCTATGATTCAGATGCTTAAACATCGATGTTCAGTGCTATTTGAGATGTTCTAGGATACCTGTGTTCCAGCTGCCAGTTGTCCTTAGGTCCTGTGTCATGTCTGTTATGTCTGGGCAAATGCCACATCTAAAATGACAGTAGATGCCTATGTTTAGACAAGAGAGTTGAGCCCCAGGTGTATGTCTGTAGGTGTCTACAAGAGAGCAAGCTTTCACAATACTCAGTGGAAATCTAATCAATGCAATGCACTGAGTCTAGAAATAGAAATTCAGTTGATCAAATGGAAGTGTTTGCTTAAGAGTAAGCTGAACCACTTTCTGGTCTGCTTTGACTTAGATATGAGTGAGATCTCCACTGACTATAATGGAAGCTTAGATAGCTGGTACTTATGTAGATGCCGCCTACAGATAGACACAGAGATCACGGATCTGTGTCTAGGGCTGACTCCCAACCCACTTCATGTGCCTCCTTCTACATATATAGTAGGGTTGCAAACACTGAGATGTGGTGAAAAGAACACCACGTTTGAGAGATTTTCACAAAATTGAGATTTCAGAAACTGTAATTCTGAAAATTTCATAATCCTTTGTATTTACAATTTCTGTAGTAAATACTTGGCAAAGATTGACATTAAATGCCTCAGAGTTTTCACTGAGGATCTTTAGAATCGTRGAATCGTAGAATAGTTTGGATTGGCAGGGACCTTTAAAGGTCATCTAGTCCAACCCCCCTGCCATGGGCAGGGACATCTTTACTAACAGTGGGTGTGTGTAGTTCTCTCCAAAGGATTTGTTAAATATGAGTATAAAATTTCCATTATACCCTCTCATTTCTGTATCTGCTGCAGGGGTGAATTCAGGTAGTGCCGGCATAGACACAACTACATTTTCTAATTTGGATCCATCTCATATAACTTTGGTTGTCTGCTAGACGAACATACAAGTCTGGGTTTAGATCCAGATGTGCTTTGCTGGATCTTATCACCTGGGACAATAACCATTCAGAAATGGTGCAACCCCTGTGTGCATGTTTTTATGTGCTTAGGTGGACAGTGGAATTGAGATGTCTGGGAGGGGTGATATATGTGTTCACACAAAAAAGCAGATTTGCTGTTTTGATTATTCCTATATGTTATAATTGTGATCTCCATAACTAGTACAAAAGGTTAACTGTATTTTGGTTAAGCCTACAGTTATATCGACCAAATTATGCTGGCCTCCTTCCTAAACTCCTTTGGTTTGTGTCTCTTACGTAATAAATATACTAAGTGGTGAATGAAGAATGCTCATTGCCAAACAAAAAACAGGGCTCTGACCCCAGAATCCACTATCTTAAGGCATCTCAACTTTCCAGTAATGTAGCAGCCCTATCTCATTTTATTTTTGCTCTGAATTCTCCTTGTAGACCACAATTTAAGCAACAGGAGTATGTGGAGCCCTAAAGCAAAAACAGCTCCATTTGGCAGCTGATACATTCTCCTTAAGGCTATCAGAGCACAAGTAGCTCAAACACTCAGAGGACTGCAGGAAAAACTGAATGTTGCCTCTGTAAAGACTAGGGTTTTTCAGGCAACACAGGARGGGTGAAGATGGGATGAAAAGCCCTGGAGATCTGAGTTTTCTGATCCTGCTTCTACCCAAATGGTGGTGACCACTAAAAAGGTCACTCCTATGAGCAGCAGTTCTTTTACCCAGTGTGTCCCCCCGCCAGACAGTAATAATAATAGTCAATCAAGATTTGCAGGCAAAGCAAAACAGGGAGTCTTGGCCATTTTCTGGCCATTGCCAGACTGCTGTTATTCCTGTTGATGAGGAAATAATTATGGGATAATGGAATGACATTGTCACTGGTCCTAGTCTGGTCCATATCCTGCTCGCTTGACCACTGCCCCTACAGATTCTTCTGTTATAGCAGGGTTCAGGAAATCCTCACTGGTATTCAGGGTACCTGATTAATGTGGGGAAAACTATACTCATTTAGGTTGAACAGAGGAAAAATAACTTTGGAAGAAGGAAAGCAAACAGAAGGAGGTGAAAGTTGCAACATACCTGTTGCGTAGTCAGTTTGAGAGAGGAATTTACTACTGTGCAGAAGACATTTGCATCAGTTGTGTCTCTCTTGCGGTGAACTGTGAAGTTTCATTTAAGTTACACCCTTTTGCGCAGAAGCCCTGCGTAAACCAGAATGCATTTAACCAACAAGCTTGTTCGATGGCAAAAGATTCATCTCACCTTTATTTAGAGACAATAATATAGATAATAATGTGTGAATTAGCTATATTCTCTCATTTATAGTCAGTAGGCAGAAACAGACACTTCTAGACCTCAGATTGTCTAAAATATTTTAAATGTTTACCAGAAGAAAGGTGAATTAAATCTTTGCAGCATCTTTTCATCACAATTGATCTTAAAAGGAGCCCAGGATGACTAGCTCAGATGTGTATGTTAGTTTAGCAAACAGCCAAAGTTAAATGAGATGGATCCATGTTTAAAAATACAATTATGTCTATTCCAGCACTACCTGAATTCACCTCTGCAACAGGTACAGAAATTAGAGGGTAATAAACTATGTTTATTCCCATTCAAAAAATATTTCAGAAACTATCAGTCAGTGAGAAATAAATAACTGGATTTAGAAATATTGATAAATACAAATTCTACTCACTTATGACCTGGGGAAGTCTTGAAAATAAGACCCAGTCTTCAGTTTCTGCAGCTCCACTCGTTCCATTGAGCTGGGCAGATTTATACTAGCTAAAGATTAGGATCAAAATATAAGCCTAACATCTTTAAATGTTTTAATTATTTATCCAAGGCTGTTTTGACTTGCCCTCTGCAGTTGGCTGTGAGTCAGAGGAAGCTTTAAGTAGTATATTAGCAATTATTAGCCAGCTTAAGCTTTCACTGCATATTAGGAATCAAATCAGACTTTTTTTATTCTTTTAATCATTATTTTTTAGAGAATGGAACAAAATGTCTAATTTATCTCTGTAAAATAAAAGGCTAACATAGTGCTTTGGGTAAAAATGTCCCATATATATGCCTTCCAGAATTTGAGGAGAAAAAAAAGAAAAAGAAGCAGCATGGAGAAGCATTTCCCAACTTCAGAGGACTACATAAACATTGGCTGATGGTTGCTTCACCACCCGTTGCTCATATTTGATGACAGAAGGTCATAGTCTCTAGGGGGCAGAGTGTAAAAGACAGCTTTATCAAGACATCGACTGAACTTTTACCTTCCATTTTCCTGTCTCCTGAGCTGCTAGGAAAACTGCTGTAGTGTAACGGTCTTCTCAGTCTATGGTCTACGAAAATTAATATATTTAAAAAATGTCATACATTTAAATCTCAAGGTGCAAAAAAATGCATTCTGCTACAAATGTGGAAGAATTAATTCAATCTCACCCTCCTTTGATCCAAATATAAATGGTTGGTGGTATCTGGTTGGTGGATGCAAAAGCAGCCAAAGTGAACATCAGCTCATTCCTTTGTGTGCTATTAGTTACAGAAACCTTGTCCACACTGGCTAAGGAGGCTTGAGTGGCCTTTCGACCTTTTGTTTAAATGCTCGACTCTGAAATGTAATAGAAGAGACCAGCATCTTCGGACACAAAGGTTCAGACATAAAAGGGACCTTAGGTGAACCTATTTTGTGGGATGTTCTGCAATGAGTTAGGGAACAGGTGTTTGCCAAGCTTAGAAAGGAAAAAAAAAAAAAAGCTCTACCTATATAGATGGAAAAATTGGGGTTATCTGCATGCTAGTACTAAGATAACATTTCAGGGATTAGGAAGGAGTTTGGGAGAGGTGGTGAATTGTTTCTGTTTAGTTACTAAACTACTGGCATTATGCCTTCAGGTACTGTCCTGGAGTCACCACACTGAACTGCAAGGATCTCAGGTACTTAAGGTAGGAACTCGGTCACACTGGGCTCTCCTTACCGCCACTGAGAAACCCCTCTGTACTCTCTTGACCTTCAAAACAGGGTGACTGGATACTAACGTCTTATCAACAGTTGTCCCTAGCACACATTATCCCATTGACCTTTGCCTGTGTGTTACCTGGCAAAGCGTTAGTCTGGTTAGCTATTTTAGAGACTGGACTAGCCCACACCCTGGGCCCACTTAGTTTACTAATGTATCTCTAACCACAGGAAAACAGCCAATTCGGAGCATCTTAGTTAGTTAATCTCCTGCTTTCAGTTGCCTGCTAAAAWATTTTTATTCAGGAAACGTTCATACAAGGATTCTAAAGAGATTGACTTAGATCCCTGAGATTAGTTTCTTTAGATACCAATACACAGATAGCTGAGGTCATGAGCGTCTTAGATCAGCTTGATCTGTGTTTTCCATAGGCATATTTGAAAGAGAAAAGATTTTTTTTTTAATTAAACCAACAGATGCACAGCCAAGAAAAGCAGCGTATTCAGTATTTTAGAAAGTAAATACAAAGAATGATGTATCAATGTTTTGAGGTATACAAATAGCACTGATAAGATACAACAGGGTGACTAAAAACAGTAAGCTAAAAGCAGGAACACTTTCATCTTGATGTGACCTATCAGGGTACAATAACATTGCAGAAACAAATGCTGGTAGCTTGAGATTCCCAATTGCTACATYCAAATTGGGTTCAGCAAAGGCTAGGAAACAGCACAGAAGGGTATACTTTGATGAGATCCTCAGTGTTTTTGTAGCTGAGATCCTTGTGGAAAAAAATGGCATATATAGCGCCAGCTCCTCTCATTTTCCTTCTGTTTAATTCTCCATGCCCCTCATCCCTGTGCTACTGTTGCTGATGCTTGCTAGGGGTAGATGATCTGCTGTAGCATATACAACATTGGAAGGGAAATAATAAATCTGCGTGAACCTGGTTGATGGTCTTCAGAGCCTGTACCAGTGCTCCCCTGAGCTCCAGGTTTGAGGAGCATGGTGCAGTCATTCAASCCAGGATCGCAGAGGATGAGAAGTGTCATCCTCTGAGGTTCTACACTGTGTCTCATCTGTAATATGCTCACACCGCGCCAGTGAGGTATGTCTTACAGGTTGCGAACCACTGAAAAAAAAGACCCAAGGTTTTTCAGCTTTATATCCTTTTCAGTTGTACTCTTTAGTCAACCTGATTTTAACCTCAGTGCAAATCTTTCAGAATAACCTGCAAATATGGAGTTGGACCAGATGATCGTTGTAGGCCCGTTCCAACTGAATTATTCTATTCTAGTCTATTCTATTCTAATATAGAAAATGAATAAAGCTTTTAGCCATTAGCTCTTTATTTTCATACATGAATGTGGCCTATAACAGTCTATTTCACAGTTTCTTTTATCTTCAATTTACTGCAACTGATCAAGGGCATTCTGGTACCCTTACATGGGAAACAGTTCATGGTGCCCTTAAACGGAAATCAATAGGACAATTCAATAAACACAAACGTCAAAAGGTACACCTTTGTTTCTCATTCAGTCATGAAAGATGAAATTAAACTTGTACTGAGAAGAACAAGGAAGCAGCCTTTCTTCGCACCAGTAACTACAATCTGGGATGGCCCCAAAAATCCTTTCTTTATTTTGAACCAGTCTGACAAACAGTGCAAGTAACAGAACTGGAAAAGACAGAGCGCTTGGCAAAAGCCTGTAAAACGGCAAAATCATTGAAACTGTGGGTTGTTATAAAACATGCAAGGAAGAAATACTCCCCCAAGCAGGACATGTCAGTTGCATGGGCATGGTTTAGAAAAACAGTTACTTAAAGACTGTGACTATGAACCTCTGAGATGGAGGCAGAGTAAGTGCCATAGGGGTGTAGTGCAGATGAGAAATGAATTAAGCACAAATGAGGAGGAGAAAACTGGAAGAGTCAAGGAACGTTTCTGAGATGGAAGACGACATGCCCTAGAAAGACATGGAAAGTTGGGATGAAAAGAAATTCTCCCTACAGGCACAGACCTTGTCTATTATGTTTACAGTATTTCAGGAATTAGGTTAGAAGACAATGATTTAGTAGTTTGCAAAAATCCTTCTTTTCAATAAGAAAAGACTATACGTATACCTATATCTATATTTATACCTAGAATTGCTAGCATACTGATGCTTGTACCACTATGTACCTATACAGGTGTATATATGGAAGTAAATTATTGCATTGTGCTTTTGTATTGTACTGTAAATCTTCTTCAAAGGGATTGAAATGTTTATGAAAAAAACAAGCTTATTAGGATATGAAGAAGAGTCTGCTGATGTTAGCCTTAAATTATGGTTTGGGACACAGGTATCGTAGTCATGGACTTTCTTCTTAAGTCATTCTTACTGCAGGTTGGAAATTTGTTATATATATACATCAAAGAGACAATTCTGCTAGCATTAAAAATTAAGACATGTTTTAAAACTGTCAATTTCATTGACATTTGTTTCCTAATCTCTCAGAATGGAATATTTCCATCTCCTTATTTGAGATTGCTTTCTAGAAAGAAAACAATGTTGTGGAGAAGAATATTACGTTTAAGAAAGACAAAATAAAGGAATTTTTCTGTGATAGCTTTTTTTGATGCCCTCATAACATCATTTTTTACAGTTTCACTTAATAGAAAAACCATTTTGGAAGAATCAAAAAGAACTAACTGTGTAAAGCAGAATATCCAGTTCTTGCCCAGGGCTGCTTATGACGTCAGTATCCTAATAAATCATGATAAAAACAATGTTTCATATTCATAGACCTGATATGGTCTGAATTTATGAAAATAAGTAAAATAGAAGGGTGCAAATTACAGTTGTCATCAGTTTGCATATATGGGTACCCAGCAGGAATATAGAGACACCGTCAGAGCATGCAGGGATCAGGGTTAGGAGTCCATGTGGAAGTTAATTCTGGCAAAGGACATGAAGGTCACCAAGAAGGGCTTCTACAGGTGCATCAGCAGCAAAAGGAAGACCAGGAAAAATGTGGGCCTGCTGCTGAATGGGGCAGAGGACCTGGTGACAGATGACAGAAAAAGCTGGGGAAATACATGCTGCCTTTGCCTTGGTCTTTACTGGTAAGATTTGCCTTCAGCAGTCACAGGTCTCAGAGACCAAAAGGAAAATCTGGAGCAAGGAAGACTCACCATCAGTGGAGGAGGACCAGGTTAGGGAACATTTAAACAAACTGGACATACTCAAGTCCACAAGACCTGACAAGATGTATGATGAGTACTGAGGGAGCTGGCTGATGTCACTGTGAAGTCACTCTTGACTATCTTTGAAAGATCACGGCCATTGAGAGTGATCCCTGAGGACTGGAAAAGAGCAAATGTCACTCTTATTTTCCAGAAAGGGCCAGAATGAGCATCCAGGGAAGTACAG
Source organism: Phoebastria nigripes (assembly GCA_035582835.1). Lineage (NCBI taxonomy): Eukaryota > Metazoa > Chordata > Aves > Procellariiformes > Diomedeidae > Phoebastria > Phoebastria nigripes. Next base: position 717,920 of record JAYKAV010002999.1, read on the forward strand.
GTTTGCCAGCCTGTCCTAGATCCCTGCAAAGGTGATGGAGCAAATCATCCTGGAAACCACTTCCAAACACATGAAGGACAAGAAGGTGACTGGGTACAGTCAGCATGGATTTATGAAGAGGAAAACATTCTTCCTCAACCTGGTAGCCTTCTGCAATGAACTGACTAGCTCAGTGGACAAGGGGGAGCAGTGGATATTGTTTATCCTAACTTCAGAAAAGCATTTGATGCTGTCTGCTATAACATCAGCATAGACAAGCAGATCATAGACTAGGTAAGTGGACAGTGAGGTAGATTGAAAGCCAGCTGATCTGCCAGCCTCAGAGGGTTGTAACTGGGGGCAAAAAGTCCAGATGGAGGCCAGTCACTCGCAGTGTACCCCAGGGATCACTACTGGAGCCAATAGTGTTTAACATCTTTAATGACCAAGACGATGAGACAGAGTGCAGGTCTGCAAACAATACAAAATTGGAAGAAGACGTTGATATGCAAGATTGTTGTGCTGCCATTCAGAGRGATTTTGACAAGCTGGAGAAATGGGCCAACTGGAATCTCATGGAGTTCAGCAAAGGGAAATGCCAAATCCTGTACTTGGGAAGAAATCACCCCATGCACCAGTACGGACTGGGGAATGAATGACTGGAAAGCAGCTTGACAGGAAGACATGGTGGTCCTGGTGGACAAGTTGAACATGACTCAGCAATGTGCCCTTGCAGCAAAGGTGGCTAATGGCATCCTAGGCTGCATTAGTCAAAGCATGGCCAGCAGGTCAAGGGAGTTGATTCTTCCCCCTCTACTCACTAGTGGTGAGACAAATCTGGAGTACTGTGTCCAGTGCTGGGCACCCCAGTGCAAAAGAGAGGTGGACATACTGGAGAGAGTCCTGTGAAGGGCTAGAAAGATGATTAAGGGCTTGGAGCTTGGGTGATTGAACACTAGAACAGCTTGGCCAGAGAGGTTGTGGAGTCTCCATGCTCGGAGGYATTCAGAACGCAACTGGACACAGTACTGGGCAATGTGCTCTAGTTGACCAGGCTTTCAGAAGGATGTTGGAATAGATGATCTCCYGAGACTCTGTGATTCTGTCAAACAGGTAGGCAGTGATTCTTTAATTTCACTTAAATTATATACTTTTTAACAGAAATCTAAACAGAAATTTAAATGGAAATTCATTGTTTTTCCATGTATTATGAGTCATAGACTGTCCTSGTTTCAGCTGGGATAGAGTTAATTTCCTTCCTAGTAGCTGGTATAGTGCAGTGTTTTGGATTTAGCATGAGAATAATGTGATAACACACTGATGTTTTAGTTGTTGCTAAGCAGTGTTTATACTAAGTCAAGGACTTTTCAGCTTCCCATACTCTGCCAGCGAGGAGGTGCACAAGAAGCTGGGAGGGAGTATAGCCAGAACAGCTGACCCAAGCTGGCCAAAGGGATATTCCATACCATATGACRTCATGCTCAGTATATAAGCTGGGGGCAGTTGGCCAGGGGGCAGGGATCGCTGCTTGGAGACTGGCTGGGAGTCATTCGGCGGGTGGTGAGCAGTTGCATCACTAGTTTTTCCTGAGTTTTATCTCTCTCTCTTTTTGTTATTTTCCTTTTCATTACAATTATTATTATTATTATTATTATTATTATTATTATTTTATTTCAATTATTAAACTGTTCTTACCTCATCCCATAAGTGTTTTTGCTTTTACTTTCCCAATTCTCTCCCCCATCCCACCAGAGCAGGGGGAGTGCGTGAGCAGCTGTGTGGTGCTTAGTTGCCGGCTGGGTTTAAACCACGACATAAAGAAACTGTTAAAATCATTTATAGGAACTATCTGCAATGGATAGGACAGATTAACCATCAACACCCCAGGAATAAAAATCATCAAAATGGGTATCATGAGGAGGATGGAAAAATGGCTGATGCTGCATGTGCTGATACTGGTTCTAACAGAAGTGGAGCTGTCACTTTCTTAACAACCGCTGTGCAACTCATTTCCACTGTCCTCTCAGAGCCACCTCAGTGTGCTAAAATATTTTTAGAGTCTTCCATTTCTGTTTCCCTGTCAGCTTCTATTGCTATACTCTATTTTATTAKTTTGTATCTATGTCCATGATGAGACAGCATGGAATTTTCTTGGCATAAGCTTGGGCTGACCACAACACGAACGTGCAAGCTATGCAAAGCTCTCTCCTTTTTATCATTCTGCATGTCTATGTTCTGTGTATGTTGTAAGGGAGAAATGTAAACTGGAATAATCACAACACATTTGCCCTGGGGAAGTAGGYAGCTAAAAGTAAGAAATACTTCTATGAATTACTTTGGGAAATTATTGGYTATTCTTTATATCTTGTCCAAATTCTATCACCCCATTTGAATGCATGRAAGAGGCTTTTTGAGGAGCACTGTTTGCTTGTGGATATTCGTAGTCTACTTAGTCATCAAAATTAAATGTTCTTTTGTGGAGGTACCTATGGCTTTCCATTGATAGTAAACAAAGTCCAGACATGTATTCTGAGCATAGAGGATACCACCTGCTTTAAGCAATGGACATTGTGAAAATTCCCTGGGCAAATTAGGCTGATAGTATCTCGCCCTAAGGTGTCATAGCAAACCATAAGGATTTTTTTTTTTTTAATATGAATTTCCTCATATCAAGGAGAAAGAATGTGGGAGAAAGGAAGAGATGTGACTTGGAGATCATTACATCATCCCCTTTCATTGGTTGGAAAGACATGTAGGCCATAAACCAAGAGAATCGCTTTGCCCATCTCCCAAATCCAATGGATTAGGAAAAATTTGAAATGGAGAGTGTCCTGGACCAACTGAGGCTTTTGAAACTTGTCAGAATGCATAAATGGATTCAGACGAGCTCTCCAAAAATATTTTATAATTAATGATTATGAACCAAAAAAYGGTTTTGATCTCTAATAACCAGCACTGGTGAAGACTCAAGATATCATGGTTAACCTAAGACTTTGACCAGTAAACAAATAGAATATTGGTTTCAGTAGATGAGAAATATGCTAGGAAAGGAGGAAGAATAGGGGGGAAGAAAGGAAGGGATTATATATGGTTTCCTTAAATAAAGGTTGAAAATTCTACAGAAATAGCTTTGTGGATTCAGAAGGGAAAGATCTGTCTTTTCCTTTGAAGAAAAAGACTATTTAGATTACCTCCGGACAATGAATACATGATACATTTTTAGGACAGCCTACTTGGGTAAACTTGACCCTAAGAGCCTAGCTTAGATAGATAGATTTTAAACAATCATTAGACGTGAGCACAGGTTACATGCTATAATTCAAAAAGACCATGAAATCCAGTATCTATACCAGAATCTGAAATTTCCAGGAAGGATATGTTAAATACCAGTGAAAATAAATTTTCCAAGGGCAAGTTATCCTGAAGACTTTCCCTGCAAAGAAATAAATTTTAACAGGTAGTTTATTCTCTCAGATCTAGCAGTGCAATCTGCAATAGTATGGGACATACAGAAAAGAGAATTGTTTCTTTATTCCTGGTTCCAAAACAACTCATTGTGCGTTCTTGAATAATGCTGCTACTTCTGTTTTGTTTGGGTAACGGCACTGTCATAGAAATTCTTTTACAAAGCCCTAAGAGATCACTGAGTGAAAACCATTATAAATATACGGAGCACTTTTCTTCTGTCGTTATTATTGTACCAATAATCTTTGCTGCCATCCATATTAAATTTTCTGCTCATAGCACCTGCAGTGCTAAAGTACTACAAAGAATTTTATTGCAATACCACATATTTTTTCGGTGCCAGTGTTTTGGCACCATTCCCACAGGGGGAACTTTTTAACATCACCAGGACCAACAGGACATTTGCTTACTGTAAAAAGAAATAAATCACTCCCTATGGTGCCTAAGCAAATGTTTAAAACCTTAAATCGTCATCTATTTTTGAAAAATCTTAGCTGAAACTTTTGCAAAAACTGCAATGTCTTTCTTATTTATGGATCATTAAGTTATTGCAAGCTGCTTGTGGGTCATTTGTTTACAGAGTATTGAGAGGCAAGGTGCTGCTCACTAGAACTGGTAATATTACGAAGTATCTATGAACATGCATTTTGAATACAAATCAGAAAATTTCCCTTACATATGCAATCCCCTTTTTTCATTTCCCATTATATACTCAGCAATATTACTGAAGAAACAGAGTTTTATAAAAGCTCATACAAATGCTCATTTCCTCAGTCTATGATCCAACACAAGGAAATACTGATAAGGTTATCTGCTTCTTTTATTGGACTTATTAATTTTGCTGAATATATTCAAAGACATGCTGTATCCTTCAGAGTAGACATTGCAAAACCCAACATTAGAGGAGGAAGGAAAACGTGCTTATTGCACAGTGCTCTGATAGGTCAGCTTTTGAACTTAAGAACTGCTGGTGTTCACAATTTCTGAGTAGCAATTATTCGGTATCTCCAAAAAATAGCTTAATGTACACTGAAACAGCTCAAGTATCATCATTTCTTGCATATGTCCTACAAAGTATTTCAACTCAATAAAGGAAAAAGAAATTTTTTAGCGTGAGGTCATTAGGACAATAAAAACTAACCCATATAATTTTACTGGCAGAGAAGGTAGCACCTAAATCAGGTTGGGTTTTTCCTAGTTGCTCAAAATGTTAATAGAAGAGTTTTTTTCTTTAGTAATGTATGCTGCCTTATCCGATAAAGTTATAAATACATAAAATGTTGCAAGTATATTTATGTAATCTGTATGTACCTACATAAATATAATTATATGAAATTGTTTTTTCACATTTAAAAAATATTTTGTTGGAAAGATTTTGAGAAAAAACAGATCCTCTCCAGGACTTTCTGTGCAGAAATAAATCCACACAAGCAACCTATGGGTCCGATGCTTTTAGGATGTTAGACGTAGGAACAGCTGAAATATTCAGCACATACCATCGTCCTTATTGTACATGACCATTGTCCAAGACATCTGCCCAAGACCTGTAGACTTCATTTGCATGTGGTCATTGGATAAGCTTAGGAGTCCCAGCTCTTATGTATTGCAGTCTCTGACTGAGCTGCTGGGACTTCCACCACATTCATTGTTGAAAGGACCATTGAACAAAATTCACCAGATCTTCACAAAGGAAACTTCAGTGGGGAAAAAAGAAGTATCTGTTGAGAGAAGCAGAAATGTACAGTAGCTCGGTGAAAAAGTCAGAATTTGCCTCACTAATATGCCAGAACACTGATCAACTCTTTTTCTGTGGCAACTTCTTGTGCCCAAACATCTACATCTTGGGCCTAATGTTCAGTCAAAGAGAATTCCCTCTGCTTTTTTTCAAAAACAAGGGAAAGAACGATGCATAAAGCCTTTTACTTCCTATGAATTGCCGTAGCATCTCTCTTTTTTTGTTTGTTTGTTTCATTTTATGTAAATATATATGCATGTGTATGTAACTAATATGTATAAGTGTATATTAGATATCAGGTTCTATATACATAGAAATATATGTGAGCATATCCATGTTGGTCGTCCCAGACCAGACCTTTGTGGATAGATATCATTGTAGATAGGTCTCATTGGAAATACTAAGGGCCAAAAGGGCATAAAGTTTAAATAATTCTCTTGCCCTTCCAGGTGGTTCATCACTCCAGGTCAAGTTTAAGATTTATTGATTATGTAGCTTAAGGGAAGGTCACAGAGCTGCAGCCTACCTTCCCTAGGGTTTTCACTAAAGTAGGATATTTTGTGGCTAGTTGGGGTCTCATAACAGTTATCAGACAGGACTAAGGCTACTGAACAAAACAACAGACCAAGCCTCATTTAAAATCAAAATGAGATTTTTAGTGGCCAGAGCTATATGTTTGTCATTTTTATAAAGTACTTTAAAGTAACAATTTGGCCTTCTGCTGTTTGTAGGAGKTTTTTTTGTAGGTGTCATAACTGATTCTAAGATGGCCTTTGTATGGCAAGTTGGGTGTCTTTGTTTAAACAAACAGCTTTAGTTCCCTGTGCTTACACTGAATGATCCCATTCAACAGAGCTTTTCTGTTATCCTCTCTGCTCAGGACTTTTAAGATCTTACTTAAAATACTCTGAGTTTTTCTTATTTTGTGTTTTGCTTCTGTGGTGGGGATCATCCAGTGTAACTGAGACTTCCAAGGAGCTGTGGGTTTTTTTGAAACTAGAAGGATGGAAAATGTGAAAAAAAAGACCTGCAGGATGCCTCTCCCGATGAACCCTTGAGGAGAGATAGCTGGAAATGATCATCTATTTAAAAAAAGATACAACGTTCTTTCGCATGTAAATTGTCAGAGATCCAACTCACATAGTTCATATCCCAATAGGAGGAAATACAGCAGAGCTGACAGATGTCATCAGTTGACTTAAATGACTGCATAAAAATTCACAACGTAAGTCTTTTATCTACAAACCCTGCATGTTTAAAAAAAAAAAAGTGCCAGTGGTTAGAGGCTGCTACTTTGACTGCTAAGCCTTTGTCACCTGCAATTCCATGGATAAACAGTTCTAAATTATGTGCCTTGTTAGACTTACTCAACAATATCAATAATTGTAATATAAAATGTTAAAGACATAGATTTTTAAAATAAGAATAGAAAAGAACTAAGAAATTACTCTTGTGCATGCATGTTTCTTTATGATCCAACGTGCAACATTTTTATAGGTTGTATGTCTGAAAGGAGGTATATATAACGATGTTAAATGTGTAGTTGAGAGCAAAATTATTACAGTTTTATATATAGTGAAGCCATATAACAAAAGAGCAGTAGCTAGTGTTTGCCCTTATATGAGATGCAGTCATATAATAGAGAGCCTTAAAGCTAGGGTTTACTGTACTTTGGGAATTAATCACATAAACTATAAATTGGGTTCAACAGGCTGGCTGGGTAAATAGGCGCAGCTAATGAGGACACTATGAGATCTTATAAGAGCGCTGACTGCCCCAGGACAAAAGTGCCGAGCTGCACCTGATGGAAAACTAGAAGACATCAAAGCATAAAGGATTAGTGCTCTCACAGTGTTGAGAAATGGCCAGGGGGAGATTCACCAACTTATTACCCACATCCAAGCTAATCCTGTTATCTGCAAAATATGACTGTGTTCAGGAACTGCCACCACCTAAACTTGCAGGAGACTAATTCTGTGTTTACATGGACAAAAGTGCGGGGAATTTTCATCCGGGCAAAGAATATAAGAGACGAGAATTTTTAAGGGTTTCCTTTGTATCAAATGCACGAAGAAGGGAAAATATAAAATTAGTTCTTTAATGGCTAATCTGTATCCTACATGAGTATCCTATAGGACAGAATTCCTTCTCTGAGAATACAGGGCAAAAGTCACTTACAATTTGTTCTCTCTTGTTTAGTTGGAATGTAGTTAGGCTTTCCTAAAAGAAAATCAAAATACATTGAAAGTAACTTTGAAGATGAGAGGGATTGATAGTCTCCCAATATCCCTGCCCAGGAAATCTTTTGTGCAGCAAATGTGTGCCTGATGTTTTTTCACTGCAATAAAAGAAGGTGAAAAATATCCCAAGGTCCTTGCCGGCACACCACAAAATAGAATTCATTATCCAGCCTAAGGTATGTGAGTGGGCTCAAAATTTTTTGGAAAAGGTTTATAATTACCAGTGCTAGAAATCTAATCTTTTTTATACCAAAGATCCATTTGGTACAGTCAGCACCTATGGCRAATAACAGACCTTATTTTTCAATTTGAATAAAACAGAAATAGACCCAAACAGTACCTCTTGGAGCAGATAATTCCAGGGAAAAGCAGATAATTTAGGGAAAAGGTCTCCAGCTTACATTTAATCTAAACATGCAATATGTTCCTTCCAGTGGCTCCTCAGTGCCAAGGATGGTTGCCTTCAGGGCAGAGTTTAGGCATGATTACCCAGGCAAGCCCACGGCTAAGTATTTATATGGCATTAAGGAGCACCCCCGGCACACAGGTCTTGCAGGCAAGGATTTACCTAGCTATCTAAGGGAAATGATTAATTTTATAGGTTTTAATTTTTAGGGATGCAAGAATGCCAAAGTGCTTGGTGATGGAAAAGAATCATTGTAAGGATGGCATTGCCCGCAGGCTTCCCTTGGCTTTCTTACTGTCATTGCTGCTTGACAGCACCATACCTAAGTTGGGAGAATATTGTGATTAATATCCTCCCATTAGCAATGAAAAATAAGCACCCTGGTGAGTCGAAGCTAGTGATTACCTGATGTTAGTGAATCACAAGTAAGGACTAGGGGAAGACTGGTGTGGTGACCCCAGGATACCTGTGGAAACAAATGAATACCCTTGACTTGCTTATCAACCCCTTCGCACTTGTGTCCTTTCTAACCCTGAACTCCTCTTTTCCTTTTCTCCTAGCATCATCCAGTCCTGCAGTAACCAGACTGTCTCACCACTAAACTCCTGGACTATTCACTAACTTTCAGTCCAGATATTAATGGATCCTCCTCTGTGTATATGCACATATCTCTTGATGTCAAAGGAATGATCAGGGAACAGATCAAGAGACCAAGGAACGTCCTTTCGATAATTCTGCAGTTTCTTTCATTTGGCAGGGTGAGGTTCTTTCATTCATGTAACTGATATAAGCTGAAAATTCAGACACTGAGATCTCTCAGGGACCTCTTGATTTTACTGAGGTCTTTCTTTTTGAGAGCAAAAAATATTTAGCGATTTTTTTCAAAGATACATAAAAGCTCCAGCTCTAGAACTCTTTTTTTTTTTTTTTTTTAATAGACATCTCTGTTCCTTGAGTTTTGATTGAGATAGTTTTTTAATGTATTTTTTAAATTTTATTTTTCTTAAAAATGTGCAAAAAGCTATCGCAATTGAGAAGGTGTCAATTGTTGGATTCAAAGCCAAATAATTTAATTTTATCAGCATAAAATACCTTATTCAATTCAAAATAGATCCATATGACTTTTCAACTTACTAAAGAATATTTTGCATTTTTTTAAACTTCCTAAGAAATTTGAAGATTCGTTACAGCCACTTCCCTAGCTAGGTGTTTCAGACATCAGAGTGCTATCAATGAAGTGAAGAACAGCTTCAGCTAAGACACAGGTGGTTAGAAAAACAAGCTAGAAAACAGCAGAATAAAGAGGGACAGATTTACAGCCATTAAAAAATGAAGTAGTTATACGGAGCACTGATAATCATATAAACTTCTGCATGATTGTCTGATTATGGGCTGAAAAATATTTCTTAGTTCTTCATCTTATTTAAACCAACACAAAGAAATGGAAGAACAATAAATACTGTGCATTCAAAGTATGAAGAAAAACAAAAGCTGATTCTTGCCTGGAACCTGTAGGTACGAACATGGTAGTCATAACAACTGTTTCCCTTCTGGTTTTAGACCCCTACTGATCAAATRGGAAGAGGGAATGAAAATTAATAATATCCACTAATTATTTTGCTTTTGATATTGATTTGACATTCTCAAACACAATTTTGGATGACAGAACAAAAGCCTCAGAAAAGATACTAACAGTTAAAGAAAAACACTAAGTTTGAAACTATGATGTATATACAAATTCTATATTTAACCTGGGATTGGGGAGTGTTAAGGAAAGAGACAGGTTTTATTTATTTAAACATTTTCTGATTTCAAATGCTTGGTATGTTTGGCTCAAAGTTCACGTTGCGCCTGTTATTTTCTTCTGACCTCTTGTCAGGGGTTTTCTCCGTCATCCCCCCTCTCCTCCCAGCAAGTTTGTGGGCAATATTCCTGATAYGCTTTACTATTTAATTTTTCAGAAAGTATAGATCACCTCTTGTAAAATCAAGCTGTGATAAGAATTCAAAAATTTGCATCCCGAGCCTTAATTACTTCTGAAAATCTTGACTCACAACACATGGATCCCAAAATTGACCAAGGTTCACCCAAAATGCAGGAATGAAGGCTTGTGGCAACAAGTCCCTCATGATCCCAGAGTGGATATGTACAATTTTCCTTGGTCTTGGGCAGACATCAGCTCCACTTGGTCATTCATGCTTTATTCAGCTAGTATGTACATATACGCATTTATGCAAAGAAGTTTCCTAGCTGGAGAAAAGGTAAAACTATATAGGTCAATAACTCCTCCCATTCCACCTCTTCCCCTCTCCCTAGATCATGTCAGAAAACATTGAAAACGCTTAGTTTATATTCTTTAGACTGAAAGGAATATTTTTTTTCTCTGTAGTCCAAGCTGGGCTACAAAAAGTGGTAATAGTGAAGTCCTTAGCTTGCCACTAAGTCCTTTTGGAATGGGAGTAAAACTAAGTAAAACAAGTATCTTGTTTCTGTTAACTAAATATTTTGCTTTTATTTCCCAAAGCTATGGAAAATGTCAATATAACAAATTTCAAACTGCCGAAGAATTTTTTCTTTGTAGCTGCAGAACTATGATGCCTTTACTTTCTCTGTATTGAAGTTTTATGCTTTTGAGAACTAAGCTTGCCCAGAGAAGCAACAGCCAGTTTATCTTCAGTGTACACATTTAAGGGACATGTGATAAGACATTTACYTCACCTAACCTCATATGTCTAAAGTTAGTTCTCAAAATCATATTCAGTGGGGTTCTTGGCAGAAGAGTACTTGCCCCAAATAACTGTGTATGTTTACAGTGTAGATAGCTATATTTGGGCTAGTCAATCTATGTAGTCTATTGGAACTGTTGGTATGCAACTYGTCATCATAAATAGATATCTAAAGGGGTGAATTGCTTAAAGATGTCTGAAGTTAGATTAGGTGAATTCTACCTTTTCTGAACATTTCTTCACTTTCTTTTCCAGGGCATGAATGTTCACACTTCATCTTTTTTTTTTTTTATTTCATAATAATCTTTTCATACCCAAAATAGAAATGTTTTCAGCGACTGGCTGGTGTGCACCTTTGAGTTTTCATGTTTGTCTGATGTTCCAGGAGGCTGAAATGGGGATATAAGTGAACACTTGGTTCTGATTCCCCCTTCATTGTCTGGGAGATTCATAGGTTTCATTTTATGGTGAAAATATTTTTTAAATGACTTATCCATTGTACAGATGTCGATGATTAGAATAAACATTTACTTATATTCCTGCTATTGCTGTTATTACTGTCATTACAGGTTTGCTTGGGTCCACTGAGAACAGGTGATACTCTGGTAGGTGACGTGCATACATGTGACAAGGGTCACTATAGTCTGAAACAGCTAGCTATAGAATTAACTGGATGAAGTGAGTGTTGCCATCTTTTTCTTTTGGAGGGTGACCTTGTGTGGGAAGGGAATGAGAACTCAAATTCATACAAAGAAGTCTGTGGTATACTCAGTTACTTCTTCAGAGTCAAAATTTCTGCAGTCACATACAAGCCCTTTGCTCCTATACCATGTTTCCCTCCAGGGTACCACCACAGTGCAACCAGGAGATACAGCTTTGTATAGACCTGAGCTAACATGAATCTGGTTCTCAAGAAATGGTCATATAACGTAGCCTTCTGAGGCTCATGGCATTGTCTTTAGTACTGCTGAAACAGGATGATTAAAAGCTTATGAGCTACAGAGTGGACATACATTTAATTGTTACTACATCAGAGGTAAAATGCAAAATACCATCTTAATCTTTCTTTCTTTATGCTTTAGTGACAAAAAATGCTACCAAATATTTTGGATTGCCTCCATGCTAGGACATTTGATGCTTTGTTTGCTCACATTGGTATAAGATAATTGATACAAAAGTGAAGAGATAAGGTCTGAGCATTTTGAGTTGACTTGTAGCAACATGAAGTAAAACAGTGACAAACTCATAAAACTAAGTCTTATTTTGCAAGGTACATTCAAAATTTTAGGATAAACTGAAGAGCAGGAAAGGCCTGAGGTGAGCCATGTCTTTTGAGTCTTCAATGTACTCTGGGCCTGCTTATGGCCATGTTTGGCTGGAAAGCACTAATTAGATTAGATATACTTGGCTAGAAGGCAGAAAGCTTAAAACATTAACTTTTTAAACATGTGCATACATTTGGAATATAACATATTCTGCTTTTTGGAGGTATATTCTGAGCAAATATCTTGCCAGCATGATGTTATCCTTTAATTTCTCAAATGGAAATACGCTGTTTCAGAGTCAAATCTTGCTCTTGTACATATGCACACTACTTTTACAGTGTTCAAAGAAGAGCATGGATCGAAAAATGGTACTGATCTATTCTTTTTTTCAGTTAGTATATACCTAGAAATGCTACACATTTACTGCAATTATAAAAATACTGGAGTGATTATTTTCTTTTTTTTAGTTCATTTGTTTGTTTATGATCGCTGAGGAGAGGGCTAAATAAGCAATTTTTTTCTTCAGTGGGGATAAATCAAAACTTCCAAACAACGTAGACAAGCTTGAATTTTGTTGTCTTAGGGTGAGATGATGGGCAAATACATGATCCAAGGGCGATCTACCTTTCATGGTTTCCCTCTCATCTACTTGCTTCTTTGCTGGGGCACACAAGACCACTGCCTGAACATGCAAGGTCACAGAAAACTGAACAGTCAAAATGTCTTCTGTTTGGGAAGAGCATAAACTTGGAGAAATTCTGCTAATGTCAGTAAAGATTCCTACTGGCAAGAACTGAGAGCAATGCTGGGTCAAGCAAGCCTGTGAAGTGACAACTTATGCACTGGGGAGTCAAAATGGATGAGTGTTTGTGGGATCACTGTCGGTAGCACTCACAAGGTCAACAGGCAGAACTTCTTTCCACCCTGAAAAGTAAAATACTTTCTCTTGGCCTGCTCTTTGATTTTGGTGGTCCAGATGAACTTGTGAGGGCAGAAGAAGAAAGTCTAGCTTGTAATCTGAAACCTCTTAATGAATACAGTGAGAAAGAACAGCCAAGTCCAGTAGGTTTTTTTCATCTTTATGTTCTGTGCCCATCCAAAGTAATTTTTGCTTTTTTTTCTATTTTTAAGGCAAGGTCCTACAAAAATGGCCCAGAAATAATTATTCTGGGATTTAGGAGGCCTTATGAGTTCCTCTTCTGAGACTTAGGTTCAAGACCTTAATTTTCTGGATATTTATAATGTGACCTTAGGAGATCTGCATTTAGGCAATGCAACACCCTATTCTATATATTTTGCATTCCACTGCAATCCAAAGTTTGGAATTACATCATTAGACTTTAGTTCTACACTGTGGACTCACAAAAAAACAGAGTTTGGACAGTCGCTAAGGATTTGTGATTTTGGGTTTCAATCTTCTTAGGAGGTGGCTGTCTAAATCTCATCTGCAGACTTACATATCTTTTCTCTCAAGCATTTTTAGTTTCAAGGGATTTTCAGCTCTCAGAAAATGTCCTGAGTAAAAACTTAGAAGTGTTTTTTAACTTGTTCCACTTTATAGACATTGGGTGTGATTCTTCTGTGCTCTTTCAAGCATTTTCTGTAGTATGAAACGAATGAACTCTAGAAATGTCAAGAAAGGGAAATTTTCCATTGCCTGTGAGGAGAAGGTAGAATACCTGGTTAAAGTTAAGTCCCCCACTGACTGGGACAAGCAGTTAGATCAACAGAATCGCCTATTTTGTGAATCCTGATCTGGTTTATACATGCACCCAGGTTCATCCCATCTAACTGAGCTGCCTTGGATTGGCATGAAATTGTCCTAGGGTTCCTCTGTATTCAGCGGAGACAGATCTACACCTCCACATTGTATTTAGAGCTTAGATGGGCCTCCTTGCTCTCTGGGGAACTCATTTCTGTGCATGTTGAACATAAGGCATTGAGAAGACTTGGCAAAGAGAAATTTGGTGTAGAACTCAGTCATCTTCAGTTCTGTCTAAATTAGGCTGTAGGCCAAAAGTCCTTAAGCCCTAGACGGTGACAGAGTTCGTTTATTTTTCAGGACTGCCTAATCCTAAATGTGTTTAAATGTCTTCCTGCTCCACTGAAAGTTCAGGGTTGCTTTAGTTACCCGTGCATAGCTAGAAATGTTTGGAGACAGACATCATAATCTAGGCTTATGCAGAACAATGTCTGAATCTTACTCAAGTCTCTTTGGAAGGTGCCTGAAACATGGGAGATAGCCAGGAAGTGATCTACCAGCTAGACTGTGGTGTGAAAGTGATACTTTCTGTCTTTTCAACAGTAAGGACGTTCAGCTTAGGGAAGTGTGAAGCACTCCAGGGGCCTGTCTCCAGGACTACGTTGGTTTACTAATCCTTGAAGGTCTAATGTAAAAGGCACGTGAATTATGGGGAGTTTTGTCAGAATTGTGGTCCCTTCTCAGCTGAATACCCTAACTACCAGCCTGAGTTAGCCTTCCTCTAATCTTTTTACTATATAACTCAATGAATTTTGTACTCTCTGCTCCTCAGTGCTTAAGAGAATGTACTGCATAGCCTGGCAATTAAAGTACTCACAGCCTGAAAGACACAAGCATAATCCACCTCAGGATGCTTAGCACCTTGAATTCAGATCTCCCACTTCACCATTACAGAAATAGGAGATAATAATACTTGCATCCCTTGAAGGGGATTAGATGAGTTGCATCCCAAAACACCCGACATTTCATACTGATTCCTTATACTCTTGGCAGAAGAAGGTCAGGCTAGATTGCCCTGTAAATGTGTCTAGTCAATAAGAAGAGGGAAGCATCGCCATTAGACAGCCCAGTTCTATCTTTTCAGAATTGGTACAGAGAATTTAGGTGGTTATTTAAAATGTACTGAACCACCATATGCCAAATATCTAAAAAGTCAGTGTCAAAGTTTGGACCTAAACCAGGTGACAGGATTCTACCTTCTGACATTGAGAGGCTTAAATTTCAGCAAAGCAACAACCAGAGGATTTGTACTGAAGTCCACTCCAGCCCTAAGTTAATCTATTCCCCAGTTGCTGTTTTTAAAATGTGAGTATTGACGCAGGAGTCGTGAGATTATATCTATTGAGGATAATGAAGCATCCATATGCTGTGGTGATGGTTATCATCGAAAGACTCAGGAAAGGAGTGGCCTCAATAAATTGCTGAACAAACTTACTCCTGACAGGGCTGTGAGATCAAGCCCTTAAGCCAAGATATCACAGAAGTCTTGGCAAACAAATCAGATATGTTGTGTCTCAGAAATGATCCTGTTCTGCAATGGATAGGACTTCTCCTCCTTGCAGCACTGAAAAGCTGCTGTTGCTTGGAACAGGGACGTCTTGGGGTTCTCTAAATTACACCAGAGACACAAAGGTAGCAAGAGGGTGCTTTTTTCTCTGTCCCAGCTCTGGGCTGTTCTTTCTTTACTGTCCCTTGTACATTAAGTTTCACAAAGCAATGTGCATTGAGCTATGTATATCTAGGGACCAAAGGACAATTTAGGCTCACCAAAAAGGCATTTAAACAAAAAGAGAATATAGGCTCGGGAATGTTCCTGAGGAAAAGTTGCTCTCTTACTCTTAAAAGGATACGTAACCCTGAACTGTCACAGTTTGCATAGTTCTGTGTACATGCTTTTAATGAATATTGAAGCCAGAAGGCTTTCCTATTATATTTGCGTAGTTGGCATTACCTTTCCATGGTTCTAGGTGAAGTGGTAGTACAATACCCACAATTCCTTCAGTTCCCCTACCCACTGCAGCTTCAGCTATAGTAGCTGACAATGTAATACTCATTCAGCAGCTGATTATAATTAAAAATATCAGAATAATTAAAGTCCTCAGCTTGACAAGCAGAGCCATAACTTTGCCTTCAGACATTCCTCTCTAATTAGTTAATTAATCCTAATGCAAATTATAAGCAATAATTAGTCAGCCAAGCTTGACATAAAAGTCTGCTGACTTACAGCTAAAAGGCTTTTCTGGTTGTTGGTTTGTAGCTTCTTAAGGTGTCTTTTGTCCACTCATAGCTTCTGTGTCTCCGGTCCTGTTAACTTGCTGCTGATATATAGATATGCAAATTAGTTTGCAGAGTGAGAAAACACAGCTATAAAAATTTGCACTACCATAGGCACTATTTTATTTGCTTAATAAACTGGATAGTCATGATGTGTATAGAATATAAATAAAACATCACATATGCATTCTAGTACAATATAAATGTATGTTTTTATACAAATACATACATTTAAGAACGTTCACATTCCCAGGTTTAGCAGAATATATCTGCCTGTAAATGGTCTGAGCTGTTCTGGACAATGACATAATGTAAAACTCAATGTGATTCTAAGATTACGCTAGATTCCAATCTGCCATATCATAAATGAAATCAAATTCTTTTGTACCAGGACAACTGGTATCTGATTCACATTTTTCCATAGGTTTTTAACAGATCAGAACTCTGTTAAAGTGAGATAATTTGAATTATCATCAGATGAATCAAAAGTGTGAATATTGCATTTCACATGGCAATGCAGCTAACATTGGTGTGTTGCATTCCACAAAGCCACAGTGCTGACATATCACAGAAATACTCACGATTGACTTGGAACACTGGTAGATGTTTATATATTTATTCTTTTAAAGCATTTTGTCTGAAAGTATTCCTATTTACATAAAAAAGCAAAGTTACAGTGCTTAAAAAATGTGGAAGGCAAAAATGGAAAAATTACTCAGAATGCATACTTTGTGCTGAGAATCCTTTTTTTAACAGAGTGATAGTAAGTACATTTTCTATACTATGCTTACTTTCATTCTAGCTTCTCATGTAGTTAAAGGTAAGTGGGATCACGGGACCGTAAGACACCTGCCCACCTATTGTTATACACATGCTTTTCTGGTGACAGCATAATAATGTCAAATATTATGCTTAGGAAGAATGAAACGCAGAAGCGTATGTTTCACCTGCACTTTTCTGAGCCCATGCAGTTACATTTCCTGTGCTAGTAACAGAGTAGTGAGAACAGGAATAAAAAAAGCTGGAGTCAGGATAAAACCAGATTAACTTATCTGAATTCCCTTGAATTTGTAACATTTTGATGAAATGTAGAGTTCTAAGCATCATTAATTTAGCTTCAGCAAAACCATAGTCAAGATCCATTCTTGTTTGTTAATCTTCTTGCTATTCATCTCACCTGACTTTAACTGTCTGAGCTATGGCGATTAAGACCCAAATAGAYGTCCTCTAGAGTTAGGGAGGGAAAGAGATTCATATTGTAGTCTGGCCAGAATCACCCCTGGGGATACTGATCTTTTTCCACTGTCTACAGAGGAAAGATAAGGTGATGATAGCCCTGAATTAAGCCTCTCAGTTGAGTGCCTAAAGTTGGGTGAGAAAATCTGAGCCTTGTTAAACAGCTTGAGTGATCCAAAATGTGTGATGACGTTATCTATTTATAGTGTTACCCTACTGTCTCTCTATTCACGTGGTGAAAGGAATAAAATAGAACAGGGGTTATTATTCAGTAAATCACACAGTGGATTTCAAAAAAGCTCTTTTCAGGCAATTTCATCTGCAAATTTGCAGCCTGCACAAAGAAGCCCAAATCATTCAGGAATGAGCAGGTAAATTTTCATGCACTTTGGAAAGAGTCTGGAAATCTGGCAATGGCAACATTAGGTTATCATAGAGGATCATGTTCAGGAGGTAAATAATGGGGAAACGCTTCAAATCTCAGGGGAGTAAAGCTTCTATATGTACATGAAAGAAGGAGAAAGCATTTGTGTGTGTGGAAAAATATCTCACAGACATCATGATAGCTCCCAGGAGTTAGTGGCTACTCTGGATTTGTACCAGCTTTTTGGGATCAGTTAGGATTGGAGGCTTGCACCTGTTTTACTGCATTCTCTCTTTTGCTAAGATCATCTCAGTTCAGGAGAAGAAACAGGTCTTAAAATAGTGACTACAGACCTGTGACTTTCTGGTTCTTGAAACTCTTGCTCCAGTCTGTGTATTTCTTTTGTTAATTGTCTGTTGCTTCTAAGACCATGGTTAATCCCACCAAAATTTAGGTCCCTGAGGTGTCTACTGTGTCAGTTGCTCAAAGATCCTTATAGAGAAGGAATAAGAGAAGCACTTCTTGAGGCCATCAAGGAATGTAGACTRAAGCATCAAGAGTACAGATAGGAACTCTTCTTCCTACCTTTCCATTGGCAATATAAGGATACTAGAGTGGGAAGCTTCTAATCTCTAGTAGTCAAGTGCCTAGGAGTAGATGAGAAGAATCTTCCACTGATAATTACTGCTCCAGTCCCTTCCCTGTTCTTCATTCACTCCTTTCAGCAGGTGTCAGKAAATTTCAGGGATTAATGACAGGAATTTCTGACCCTCAAGGAAACTGAAGGGCAATAATCTACATTTAACTATTGCATTTATGTGTTCTGAAACTTAGCAAGGCTTCTTCCCCCACCACTACCCCTGACTTGGCTTTCATTATGCAGCCCTTTATAAATGTGAATTATTTTTCCTCTAATGAGAAGTGCAGTGATTTTGGGTGCTAATAGAAAGTAGTAGGAAATTAATGAGAGATGGGAAACAAGGGTAGATTTTTTTTTTGCAGTATGCTTGTGTATGAATGGGAGTTACTCTGTTGTATCAAGGGGAGAATAGATTAAGCATTTTGGAATGCACAACCCAAGAGGGATAGTTAATCCTGTTTTTGACAATCGCAAATGTAATACGTACAAATGAGGGGAAGCATTATGCATGATTTTCCTCATTTTATATACAGCACAATATGTTATTTTCCAGCTCTTAATTCATGTCTTCATTAAGTAAAACTGCTCTAAGTCTAACTGGAGCATGCTGTAGATTTGGGAAAGAATTAAGATCTCAACAATGATACATTAAGTTTTCTTTTTGAAATGTTTTAGGACATGAGCTTTTTATTAGCAGAGAAAAATATATGATAAAGAAATGTGGCACTCGGTCTTAATTTGCTTGGCTACTATTGACTGATCTGTGGTGACTGTGCAGGCCACCAGATGTAGCTGTCAATGTCATGCCCAGCCAGTGTATGCATCTGCTCTTTTCCAGGAAATTAGCAGTTGAAGACGACCCTTATGCTTCTACTACACATATCAAGGCTGAAATCCTCGTGCTGTGTGGTTTATCTCCCTCATCTTCCTATCCTTCATGCCTGTGCTGGCACTCCACATAACCCAGATTTCTCTCCTAAGAAGGCTGGATCCTAACCATGGCCATGGCCAGCAACTCTCTTGTATGATACCYCTCAGGAACAACTCTAGCACTTCTTGGAGCCTTTGATTTGCAAAAAGTCAAATGAAACACCTCGGTGTAATTTATGTTAGTTGCTACTTCAGAGTTGCTCTAAATCTTTGTGGGAGATCAGTTTGCATCTTGGCCAAACCCAGCATGTTGTAACCTCGCCCGCTAGTGCTGACTCCACGTCAGGGAAGATGCCCGTAGGCTCCAAAGAAGGAAAAACATAGAATTTCTTCATATCTTCACTTAAGAGTGTCATGATTTTAACTGTTTACCCTTTATTTAACAAGCAAATTAAAATTGTCAAAGTAAACATGTTCCTATATTAAAAACAACTGCAGTTGTTTCAGGTTAATTATTGTCAAGATTGGTACAAGATAAAGCAAGGTAGTTATTAAACATTAGCTGGAGAGATGCTTAACAGTGGGGTTCTCCAATAAAAAAAGAAATACTGCTTTCTTTTTTTAAATTACTAAGTACTAAATGCGTCCTTACAAGACACTGACTAAACAGTTATACAATTGTGTTATTGATACTGAACATTGGAATACCCTGAAGACCAAATTGTATTCCTTCTCAAGAGTAAACATAGGACAATTTTTTTCAATGTGTAGCAGTAATAACCAGTAAAATTTGACCTGATTTTAATTAGATATTTTTACTGGGATTCATTATGCTTATTTTTAGTTTTCTGTTAGTTAACATCTGGTCTAAGTCAGTTGTCAAGGTTCCCTCCACAGAGAGCTATTGGGATGAGCTACTCTTTAAAGATGCCTGTCTTACTCTGTTGAGTAACAAGGAAGCTGAACCCCATACTGATTTCCAATATTACTGTAGTGACTGTGCTACACCACACAAGAAAACAGCCGAAATCAAGGAACTGCTTTCAAAAGTTGTAGCAAAGCAACATAAGAATATGTGCTCTAGATAAAACAGCTTAAAAGTGAATAGAAAGAAAAATCCTTGTCGAAGGTTGGAATCAGTGGGCTGCCTTTATGGTAACTAAATAATAAGGTCTTTAAGCTGAGAAACACGTTCCCTTGCATTTAGAAACTCCTTGTTTATTACCAGTATATAGAAGTCAATAGAAAAACTCGTAATTCTAGCAGGAATCGGAACAGATTTCTGGATGTTGTCAGGAAAGTGGCAATGCAAGTAAACCATTTCATGTTCAGTATTTATACTGAAATCACAGTCAGCTGTGACTTCGGTAACTGTTATCTTCAAGACATGAGATCTGGACTTGGGAAGACAAACCAAAAGCCAACTTCCAAATTTTTGAGATTCTGATTTAGCAATTCCAGTGAGAGATTAGATTAATGATTCATACGTGCATTAAGGTTCTAAATACCCCTTATGTTGTGTTGAAAGAACATTCCATTCTCAAATAAAGACACACTGCTAAAATCAAGTGTAATTTTAGACTGGACATAAGGAAGAAATTTTGTACAATAGGGGTGGTGAGACACTAGAACAAGTTGCCCAGAGAAGTGGTGGATGCCCCATCATTGAAAGTGTTCAAAGTCAGGTTGGATGGGGTTTTGAGCAACCTGATCTAATGAAAGATGTCCTTGCCCATGCCAGGGGGGTTGGACTAGATGATCTTCAAAGGTCCCTTCCAACTCAAACCATTCTATGATTCTGTGATTCTATGATTCATATTGCAAAATTCCAAATTCTTACAAACTAAGTTCCAGTTGTCTTAAAACTTAAATTATTATCATAACTTTGGATAGTCTTTAAAGCTTAAACTATCACACTTTCTACAACTTGGATAGAATTCCAAGATTCGCTACTGTTCCATGGAAGTCTCTGTGGTGTGAATCCAGCCAACAGGAAAAGCTGGGACATCACTCTTATTTGATCTCAACTAATCCTATCAGCTCTTTGAGGAAAGTGATCAGATGGTTGTTCGATAAATAGCCTTTCTACAAAACAAAAAGGAGGGACCAAGTGTGTTTGAATGGAAGATAAATTCCTGATAGACAGTGATGTGCCAGGCTGTACTGTGTCTGCCTAAGAACAGCTAGGTTTCATGAGAAGAAGTTCACCTTTCTGGAATGTACACCAGCCCACAGTTTTCATCCTTCATGCCAAAGAAAATGGTTGAGCACTAGTTAGGCATTGGGCTAAGTAGCTGTCTCAAGACCTAGCCTGGAGATCTGCATTCCTATAAGAACAAACCTGAAAGTATTGCAAAACAGCACTGTTTCATAACCTCAGTGACGGTTGAGGTAATGGGGAGATATTGCATGTCTTTATTATTTCTTTTCCTGTAGAGTACAGAAGCTTAATGTGCAAAAACCTCAGTCATATAAAAGATCTGATAGTCAGAACCCACCTGTAAGGAAAAGAAAATGTTATTCCTTGAGATCTTATAATCAGGGTGTAAAATACTGTTGCCAAGGTCAGTTTTTGTCTAACTTAAAAAACATTCATTTTGGAGCTGGCTGTCCAACCTTACTTTAGGATGAATAAGGAAAAATGGAGATATTTAGAAGAAATTCGTATTAGCCCAATGAATTCTGCCTCAAAAGAGCCTACTCCTCCCCACCCACTATAACAGAAACTGACGTCACTAGCTCAGATATGAATGTTTGCATTGTTAGACTGATTAAGCAACTGAAGTTAAGTGAGATAAAACCCTCCCAGAGACATCACTGGGACTAACTTAATCCAACTTTAGTCCACTGTGGTGAGTGAACCTTGGCTAGCCACAAGGTTCCCAACAAGCTACTCTATCACTCCCCCTCCTCAGCAGGACAGGAGGAGAAAATACAATGGAAAAGCTTGTAGGTCAAGATAAGGACAGGGAGATCACTCACTAGTTACTGTCATGGGAAAACAGACTCAACTTGGGGAAGATTAATTTAATTTATTGCCAATTAATAACAGAGTAGGATAGTGAGAAATAAAAACAAAACTAAAAACTCCTTTCCCCCACTTTCCCACATCTTCCCAGGCTCATCTTCTACTCCTGCCTCGTCTGCCTTCTCTCCCCTGAGCCGCGCAGAGGAGACGGGGAATGCTGGTTGCGATCAGTTCATAACATTTTGTCTCTGCCGCTCCTTCCTCCTCATGCTGTTCCCCTGCTCCAGCCCGGGGTCTCTCCCACGGGAAACAGTCCTTCATGAACTTCTCCAACATGGGTCCTTCCTACAGGCTGCAGTTCTTCAAGAACTGCTCCAGCACGGGTCTTTTTCCATGGGATATAGTCCTTCAGGAACAGACTGCTCCAGCTTGGCTCCCCAACAGTCTGCAGGTCCTGCAGAAAACCTGCTGCTGCGTGGACTCCTCTCCACGGGCTGCAGCTTCCTTCAGGGCATATCCACCTGCTGTGACAAGGAGTCCTCCACAGGCTACAGTGCGGATATCTGCTCCACCGTGGTCCTCCATGGGCTGCAGGGAAATCTCTGCTCTGGCGCCTGGAGCACCTCCTCCCCCTCCTTCTTCACTGACTTTGGTGTCTGCAGGGCTGTTTCTCCCACATTTTCCTCACGCCTGCCTCACAGCTGCTGCACAACATTTTTTTACCCTTTCTTAAATATGTTATCACAGAGGCACCACCAGTGTCACTGATGGGCTCAGCTTTGGGCAGCAGTGGGTCCATTTTGAGGCTGAAACTGTCTCTGTCTGACATGAGGGTAGCTCCTGGTGTCTTCTCACAGAGGCCACCCCTGCAGCCCCCCTACTCCCACCCCACTACCGAAACCTTGCCACGTAAACCCAATACAGCCGCTAAAATTAAACACTTAGTCTAAGTCATTGAGCCTCCCTCTATAAATCATTCATAGTCCATTCACCTTGTCCCAAAATACACACCCAACAGAGATGAGTCACCTTCTGAAGGATCCAGTCTTTCTCCATTACCTGTCAAAAGAGCCTAGATGACTGATTTAGACTCACCTTCTCAATGTTTGTAAGTTAGGTGAGATGAATCATAGAATCACAGAATCATAGAATTGTTTAGGTTGGAAAAGACCTTTAAGATCATCAAGTCCATGTCCCTAGATCCAGAGATCAAAACCCAAGGACTGTTTGCTGACATCATATTGATACTGTGCTGGTCAACTTATTCTGAAAAGGCACAGTTATGAATTCTTTTATTATTATTATTATTACTTTTGTTGGAGGAACCAACCCAATAGGTTCTGTGTTATGACTAAGATTTTCATAACTGTATAAGGAACCTTGGAACCAATCCAATCTGAGTATCTGCTTTCTGTGTATGGGTCTGAAGATAATAGTTTCTATTTTTAAACTGAAATTGGAACCTACAAGTAACCAGATTCCTATGCTACATAACATACTTAATCAGGTACACTTGTTTCTCCTACTAGAAATCTTGCACCCATTTAGATGAGTGGTCAGACCTAGGAAGGAAAGAGGTTTTAAATTTTGCTTGAATGTGATTTAAAAATAAATAAATGAAAAGGGAACAATTTTTATGATGGGTAGATGGACTCATAAGGAGCAAAATGTTTTATTTTAGTAACCCTGAAGGGCTATAGTTAAACTTAGAATAAACTTTTATTTAATTACAAGTTTTTAAAAATAGAAATTCAGAGTATCTTATCTCAAAAAAAGGTTGAAATGGAGTATTTTGAGTTTACCAGGACATTCCATTCTTTTCTTGTGTGTTTTGGGCAGACTAGAATGAGTTGAAATCAGAATGTTTCCACCACACATTCTATTCTCAACAACTCAGCATTTTCRGAAGGAAAAAATGTTTGCACTGGAAATTTTCCAGACAGCTTTCTCTTGATTTTTTAAGTTGATTCTCTTATTCCTTAGGCTTCTGGACWGAAACTCTCAGCATGGTGTCATGATCCAAACTGCTCATGAAACACCCTCCAATTCCAAACAATGTAACTTCAGAGAATTTCCTCATCTAGCATTATGCCTGGGCTCATGCAGTGTATACCTGTGGCTTTTTTTCAATGAGCTTGTTTGCTCCTACTAAGTCGGAAAAGCCCCAGAGCAGTTTGGGAACCTGCAAGCGTTGCAGTGTACCTGCTTTTTCAGCCCTGTTTGCTGACATAAGTCCACCGCACAGGTGGGAGCGTGAGTCTAAGGAGTGTGGGATGCCGTGAGCTTCCCTGATGTGTCGTAATTAAACACCTGTGCTAAATAGCTCTTTGCCGAGCCACTGTGAAAATCCATGGAGTGCTCAACAGTCCTGAACATTTTCCATCTCTCGCTTGGGCAGGTGGTCTCATGTTTGAACTCTGCTATTCAAATAACACCAAAGATAGAGATGTGATTTCAAGACCTCTTCAAGGCCTTCATTTTGTTTTGTTGCTGCTGTCACTTTCAGGTAATCCTGAACTTCCTTATTTAGCATTCCTGGAGTATCTTTATATTCTGCGTATTTACAGTCATGCATATAGTTGGCAAAACTATACAGATGGCTATATGGATTAAGAGCCTAGAAAAGTTATATACCACAAAATGAGTTCATGTTAGCAAAGGGAAATGACTTAAATAAATGTATCTGTGGGAAAAGAAGCTAATCATAGAATTTCCTGTAGTCTTAGAGCCTGTCTCTAGAGTCTTTTCGTAAACATGGAGTTCTTCAAGACCTCATAACTCTCTACTGGGAACAAAGGCAATGTCTATACCAACAAACAAATCAAAGCCAGAGCATGTTCTCAACCTCCATCCCCCAATTATCCAGAATATGCAATTGTTCGCATGTTTCCTGTATGGTTTTGACTTGCACTGGCTAGCACTCTCCTAGACTATGCCTGGGCATGGCCCAGGGGATTTGCACATGCTATGGACTGCTCCCAACAGGCAGTTTGGACACTGCCATCCTGTCTGGAGGAAAAGAGAATTTAGGCATGTGTCTACAAGCCAGGCTGTTCCCCTTACCTGCAGGATGGGACTGACCTCTAACTGATCCATGACTTGTTTTATTCAATCATATGCACATAACCAACAGTTCAAAACCAAACCTCCTGGTAAAATAGTGCTAATGAGCTTGGACCTGACTCCTTCTGCTGAGGTGTACCTCATACGACTACGTGACCATAAACTAATGCATGATGGCTTAAAGCAGAAGGCAGCAGTTGRGTCATGTGGCACAGCAAGGGAGTGTGGCACAGCAAAGGAGTGTGACCATCACCTCTGCCACAGCATGAGACATGGGTCAGGGGAGGCTCCCCTGGCCTGAGTGCTAAGGTGGGAAGCAAAGAGAAAGCCAGGGGACCACCACTTCATTCTTCATACAAGGTCCACCTCTAAGGCTACTGACCCAACCTTCAGCCCAGTTAACCTCTTCGTTCTCGGAGTCATAAGGACGATAATAATGGACGAAATAGCTGATAACTTTTATGTCACTAGCTCTTAAAATTCCTTCAGCTACCCTCATGCTGAGCCAAGTATCCTGTGTTTAAAGAAGTCAGAACCTGTGTTTTGTTTCATCCTAAATATTTGTTCCAGCGAGGTCTTCAGACCTTTTCTAAAAAGACCAACGAAGGGCAATTTTTGCTTAAAAGCAGTGTGGAATCGAAGTGTATGTATGTGAGGTATCTTACTAGCTTTGAGTTTATTCTCAATTCAGTCACAGGAAATATCCATTTTCCTGAAGAAGCAGCAGTTGTCATATTTTGCTGCTGTAGTGTGTGTAATATCAATCTCATGTTTATTTATGCATGTAAAGATTTTATTATTTACATTTAAATATTTATAACGTTTCTGCATAAGCAGCCAAAAAGTTCATCTCTGCCCTTTAGGAACTAAGCAATTTCATTTTACTAGGTAGACTTTTTTCTATATAAATAATTGACACATTGATTTCTCCCTCTGTCTTTATGCTATTTATATTATTTCTTAAATGCAAGAGGGTTATAGAACTAACAGACTGACTGGTCTGTTTTTATTGCCTATCAAATCCAAACAGACTGATATAACACATGAAGGATCTGGAAAAGGGAGTGGTGACAAAACACTAAAAAATAGGAATGAATTCATTAGAATTCAGATATGGAAGCCTATGCTAATTACATTGCTACATTGAAAAAGTGTTTATTTCTTCCTGGAAATAACTTTATGTGATTTTTTTTTTTCCCTGAGATTAGCTGTACTGTCTAGCTGTATAGCAATAGATATAATTGCTGTTCTTCTTTCTTTCAGTAGTGTTATCCTTAAAATGATTTTGTAAAAATCAAGGAGTTTTAACAGGACTCCATGAAGCCCTGATGGTTATATGAGAGGTCATACTTGGAACAGGTTTTTCCTCTGTCAAGTAACTCAGACCAGTTGTGTCTGCTTCTGAGGGTGAGGAGAGCATCTTTTTCATTCTCTCCTTCCTCCTTCACTAACTACTCTGGACAAGTTAACACTGGCTTTAAAATTTTGTCTCCATGAGCACTGCTGAAAAAAAACCCCTCACTTCTGTCATAACAATGAGAGAAACAAAATCAGTATCCACTGACATTTTAAAAAACAGAAATAGAAGGGGAAAGCAGATGCACAATTTGTGGAAGAATAATAGAGCAGGTAAAATTCCTCGCTCATTTAATACTACCTTAACACAATGATTCAGTGACCAGTGGAGTTAACCTTTTTCTTTTTTTTTTTTTTTAACTTTCACTTAAGTCAATGCAATCCCAGTCAAGGAGAAAGTAAATTGGTCGTTAAGAGTTCAATTCTGCCACCAAACAGAGCCTACCAAATGGCATCACAGGTATGTGCAAGACTGTGGACAAAGAAATAGAAAGAGAAAATCTCGTCTCAATCAATTGTGTTTGCAACCCAAACAGTCGAGACAGTTGAAAAGAAAACAGGATAGCCAAGTGGCTTATCCAAGGTGTCACGTAAATTGCAAAGCCAAGTACAATGTCCAGGCTCTGTGCTCTAAACCAATTAACTATTCTCAAGTCCATCCTGTTCCATTAAGCCACTGTTAAAAAAAAGGAAAACACAGTACTCTCTCTTTTAGTCGTCATTCATAGTTTATCTTCCTTTGGCTGCTTCTCATACTTTTTCCTATTGTGTATTTTTCCCACATGGAAGCAAATGATGAGATTGTCTGTTCTTGCTTCTGAGCTAGGAGCACAGTCCTTAAAATCACACCCAACACACCACATAATCTGCTTCATAAATTTGCTTTACAGGTGTTTGGGAACCAGTGCCTAGGGGTAGGTTTCCATTGTTTCTCCTGGATCTATTAAAATCATTTCACAAAATTTCAGTTTGCTATTTTCATTTTTAAGGTTTCATTCTGTTTCCTCACAGGTTTAGGGATGAATATTCTCCTTTTCCTTAATTTCAAAACCAGAAGATTATGTGGAATTTCAAAAACTGCTCCAACGTGAATGTTGCCAGCTTTGCAACCTGCTTAAGTAACCCAAGGGAAAAAGGAACAGAGGAAAAGAAAGGGAAAAGGCATAGCTAATAGTTTAAATTGTACCTCAGAAAGAAGCTATATTGAAATAGCTTTATTAAGGTTGAAAGTCAGGCATGAGAGCTGGATCACTTCTGTCAAAATGTGGATGTTTTCATTGTTTTTTTTCTAATCACCGCTGACCCTGACACACAAAAAGAAAGAGTTAGTTTTGAAATTTATAACATTTAATTTCAAATTCAGAGTAAACTATGTCCATTATTATTGCGATTCATCTCACCTACTTTAAGCATCTAGCAGTTAGATACCTAAGTCTAAAGCAGTCAGACCAGGCTTTTACAAACAGTGGAGAGCAAGAGGCGTTTTCAGAGAGCAGTTTATCTCCTCCCAGGGTCTAAAAGATGGGAAAAGAATCTGGCTTTGGAGGCACATATTTTTCTCCATTGACTATCAAAGGAAGTTATTGCATCACCCAGTTCTGGACTCAAATGATTAGCTTACAGATCTCAGATGGCAGGTGAGATAAATCATGTTTTCTGTGGCTTGCATGTATTACGAGTATTGCACAAAATGAGGGAACAGTTTCTCCTGAATGTAGCAGAAGCCAGATTTTTAAAGATTATAGATAGTTCCAGATTTTTCCATTTTTAGGTTTTAGAGTAGAAGATTTACAAGGCTTCTGATATTGCATTTTCAGGTTGTTCCTTTTCTTTCAAACCCTAATATCAGACTCAAATATATGAACTAACTAGACCATAAACTCCTACAAAAATCTCTGAAAGCTCTAGATGCATAGTTGATCATTGCCATCATCATCAATAGGTCTCCTTCTGCTGGAATAAATTTCACCTAAAAAATAAATATTTTGGTGGAGGGCGGGGGATTGCATTGATTCAAGTTTTCTACAGAAAAAATAGTACAAACAGGGAAGGCTTGCAAATATCAAAAGAAGCTGTAGACAGATTATTTAAGGAATTTAAATGGTTTAACGCCATTGAAAGCACTAAAGGTTAGGTGTTTTCTTAAAGAACAAAACTGTACTGTAGATCCTTACTTTCAATTTACTGTATGTAACTGATGTCAACATTCATAATGCTGTTAGCCCCAAGGAAATGTCCTTACTAGTAGGTTCACTTGCAAGA
This sequence comes from Phoebastria nigripes, assembly GCA_035582835.1. Classification (NCBI taxonomy): domain Eukaryota; kingdom Metazoa; phylum Chordata; class Aves; order Procellariiformes; family Diomedeidae; genus Phoebastria; species Phoebastria nigripes. Next base: position 746,531 of record JAYKAV010002999.1, read on the forward strand.
ACTGTGAGACTGATGCTGTAAGTGGCTTGCATGAATACCGTGGGACCTGCGTCTAAAGAGGAAGGAAAAACATTCATTAGTTAAGAAATAGCTTGGCTTCTTTTTCGTCTTTTTCATCTCTTACCACTGCTCTGCTACTGCTTTTGGTCTATATAATCAGCTAATGAGATTTCCACTTCTTCAGGCAATGAGGCAAGTTGTGCTTGAAGAAAAGTTGTGCCTAGATTCATTGCAATGCATTCATATACTATTAAGAAATATTTTACAGAGCAGTGCATTTAAACAAATATTAAATTCACACAATTGTTAATCAGTGTGCCATCTGGAAACATTTGAAAGTTTAGACTCTTAATTGCCTGAATCTCATAAATGTTCAAAATTGTTGCATACTACAGGCTATATTGCATTTAGGACTTTTTTACTGTATAAATACATGTAATTAAAACGTGAGATAGGAACACTTTCCAGCAGCTGTTGTGAGAGCTGTAACCATCTTCCCTATTAATCTTCAGGGATTTGAAATATGTGTTGCTGAGCACCAGGGTCAACGACATGCCGTTACATTTGAATCCCACCATTTGACAAAGCATTGCATTCTGTTTCTAAATTCTTTCATGTGACTGACAGCTACATCCATTTCTTCCCGAGGCCACTCTTTAAATTCCTTTGTACTTGTAGAAGCAAGTTTGCTGGCTCAAGAATTTTGTCTTAACTCTGCCTCTAAGACTTGTCAACGGCAAATTAGGACAAGAAATTCTAATTTATGTTTCAAAGGCACCTATGGTAGTAAGAGAAACTATTTTTATTTACATTTTTTTCCTCAAAAGTGTCAAATCAAAGACTTTATAATTACTATATATTTTCAGGAGAAGTCATATTATATTGACTTCGGGGGGCAAGTGGTAGATAGGGTTAATCTGAGTAAAGTCAGTGAAATGCACAAAGGATTTCTGTTCATGGCAAATGTTACTTAGAGAATTAACTATCTCAGTAAGAAAACAGAAATATTTAGGCTATCAGCTGCTCTACTCCAAGATGTTTGAACACAGTGATAGAAGACACTTCAGGGGCAGGGCAAGTTCTTCATGCCCATAGGTCAGTGGAAAAGTGCCTCTTGTCATACGCTTTTAATGGTTTTTACCAAGGTAGCGAAAAGGTTTTCAGTGATGGTGCATCTACTGTTTTTCAGCAGACATGTTCAACAATCTGACATTAATGGGTAGTTTTAATAGGATCGCTCTCTTCGCTTTCTCAGGAAATTCTCCATGTCTGTTTCCTGTACTCTCTTGTTCTCCACTGTGAGTCACAGATGCTCCTTACTTGGAAAGCCCTGAGGCAATCAGCACTGACTTTGTTTATCTCCGCATTAGTTCTCAAGCTATGGCTATCAACCACCAACATCTTTTACAGCCAGCCAAACAGCTAGCGACATATGTGATACAGGCTCCTTTTTGTTTCCAGATACTAAAGTATATGTTATTAACGTGTTTTTCTAATATTGTTTATAAATATTAAATAACTGTGATTATTACCCTAGGGAAGATATGCAGTTGTGAAGAGAAAGGAGTGATTCATGTGATCTTGAGACAGATGACCCTTGTTGGTGTATGTGAAAAGGATGATGATCAGGTTGGTAGCTGATGGGAATGATTCTCTCTCCAATGTTAAGCAGGAATGGTTTTTTGTGTAGGGTTGCCAGAAGATTCAAGAAACAAATTAATGACTGAACATCCTTGCCCTTAGTCCCATTTCTAAGGGGATTTCCATCAGGGCAAAGGAAAAGCATGTTTGGGAACAGAAACCCTACCTGTTGGGGAGGTACATGATTGGCAAAGCATTACTGTTATATAAGAAATGTATAATTTGTCCTCTACCTTTTAGATAACGTTTAGCATGTAGTGAACCAAATAATTCTTTTTTTTTTTTTTTTTTTTCCCCTGAGCTTATATCCCTAGCCCAAGAAATAGATCATAAACTGGATTGACTAAGATTTGTCTTGCTGCCTATATTCCGTTTCCAAAATGCTGTCTTCCCTAGTATTTTTCAGTGGCAGACCCTTGAGGGACTAGACACCTCCAATAAAAAACCCTTTGCCCAATGGGGACATGGAGAACACAGCTTGGTGGGACAATGGTGGACTTGCAAAATCAACTGTTGGTACTGCGTTTTTCATCCTGACAACTCTGATGGGACCCCTCCTATTAATCCCTTTTCTGCCCTCCTGCAGGTGTGAGGGATGGAGCAATGACCTCTTTTGCAAGAAGAGAGAAAGCAAATACTGCTTTCCCAAATTAGGATCTCACAGAACAGCTGTAAACTGAGAGCTTCAGCATTTCTCTTTATTATCACAATCATTTGTTAAAGAGAGGAGGCCTGAATGGTTCTTTATTTTTGTCTCTTTCTTTTTTTTTTTCTTGGGTCTATCTGCTCTTCAGGGAGCACGTATTTTCTTGAGAAGAGGAAAATTTAAACATGGGAGGGCACCTGTAGCAGTTCTTATCCAGACATTATTGGAAACATGCAGAAGAGGGAAAAATAGAGCTTTAAATCAGTATTTTTGTGACACAGCTGACGGAGCATAATGCAAGTAGGGCTTCCATACCTTTGGGTTATGAAATGAGAGACACAGGGCCTGAGTTATTAGTGTTAAAGAGAAAGAAAAGTGCTGGTTTAGCACAAATGAAAAATTCCCACCAGTTGACTCGTGCAGTCTTTTTTGTGAGTGCAGAACTGGATCCACAAATACAGGATAAAGAAGCAAATCTATTCAAATAGCTAGAACGGGGGGCTACTGTCCTTTAGACACAAATATATCACAGTTATAATAGGGTAGGGCTTTGGAATTCAAGAGTACCAGGTTTCTGTTTCAAGACACCAACGCAAGATCTGTTTTCCTTGTGCTTATTATCAAGGAGCTGATTTCGTCCTTTCTTTCCTGAATTTGGAAATATTTGTGTGTCCCAAATTCAAGGTCTGACCTATTGTCCAATGTAATTGCTTTCTACTGCTCTATCATTTGAAAGAAAGGATGATTTCATCTGCCTTACCTTGGTTTTGAGCTCAGAAATACTTATTTTTACTGATCTCTGCTGCTGCTTTCCTATGTGACACTGGGCAAATCATTTCACCTTTTGTTCAGTATTCCCCTGTTTCATTCTTACAATGGTAAACTAAGAGTATTAATTTCTCTGGTCCATTTCAACTGTTAGCTCTTTGGTCCATTTACTTCTGTAAGACAAATGAAGACTAATAATTCTACTGAAATGTTCTGAAAAAGGAAGAAATAGAATAAATCAAGGAGGCATGAGAAAAATGCAACAAAATCAGTTATTCTGTATGCAGTGGGACAAGTGAAGTCAAGCTAGCAATGGGTTTGTGTTTCTAACTGGTTCTTCTCACATCCAACAAGGTGCAAGCTCTAATTCAGGCTTGTGAATGGTTGCAAAATTCAGAGCTGCTCTTTCTTCCGTTGATTTTCTGGTATTGTTAATGACTGAGACTACCTCGAGCCTACTCTATAGCAGGGGTGCTAGTGATACGTCTTTCCTCTGGCCACCTAATTTTATAAAACTCAAAGGCTGTAACATCCTTGCAATCTGTACCCCATCTGTCAAATTTTGGCCGAAATTGGCCAACAGATGTTTTGCAATGCTACCGCTTCTCTCCAGTTCCACCACATTCCTCCCCCAACATGCTTCTTTGACACACGCACCCAACACTGTGGTATGCAGAAAAGATAGCAAGGCAAGGCTTTTAAAAGCCGTCTTCATTCCTTGTAATAAATCCACACCTGGATATCAACATCTATATGCCTCAGATGAGAACTTGACTTGTTTTAGGAAGAGGGGAAATCTGTGGAGGATTTGAACTGCCTGAAAGGGTGTATTATGTAAACAGGGTTGCAAAGCAAATGGTGGGAAAAGAAATACAGGTAGAAAGGGGAAAATGAATTGTTACAGGGTCATACAGGAAGATAGCTGTAAAGATGGAAAGGAAATTTAGGTTTCTCATGTCACACTAATTCTCTGTCCTGGACTTCACAGCCTCACATTGTCACTGAAGCATTTTATGTCCAAGACAGCCTCAGTCTTCCTTCTTGTGAAGTCCAGCATGCCAAACTCAGATTTCCTGATGGTCTTTCTCTTAAGTCCTGCAAGATTTTTTGCTGCTCACAATGCAATTCTAGTACTACAGACTATTCAGATTGGATTATGCAATTCTAGTGTTACAAATTATTCGGATTGGATTATTTGATCAGATCATTTTAGAATAAAGTATCATACAACCATAGAATCATAGAACAGTTTGGGTTGGAAGGGACCTTTAAAGATCAGCTAGTCCAACACCCCTGCCATGGACAGTGACACGTTTCACTAGATTAGGTTGCTCAAAGCCCTGTCCAACCTGACCTTGAACACTTCCAATGATGGGGCATTTACCACTTTTCTGGGCAACCCTGTTCCAGTGTCTCACGACCCTCTGTAAAAAATTTCTTCCTTATGTCCAATCTACATCTACCCGCTTTCTGTTTAAAACTGTTGCTCCTTGTCCTGCCACTCCAGGCACTGATAAAAAGTCTCTCTTAATCTTTCTTATAAGCCCCCTTTAAGGTCACAATATTGAAAGGTCTCCCCAGAGCCTTCTCTTCTCAAGGCTGAACAATCTCTCAGCCTTTCTTCATAGCAGAGGTGCTCCCGCTCCAACAGGTCCATGTTTTTCTTATACTGGGGACCCCAGAACTGGATGCAGTATTCCAGGTAGGATACCAAGTCATAGTGACTGACATGTCAGGACAAGATGCCTCTGCATCGCAAAGTGATAGCTGTCTGGTTCTGATTCCACTCAGGGATAAAGTGGTTCCGAATTTTTCAAAACAAAGACTTTGCTGTTAACATATCCTATTCAAGGCAAAATAAGTAGCTTCTGAGACACCCAAAAGAAGAACTGCAGCCCACTAGAGCCTTTGGGATTCTTGACGTGGACATTAATGTGAGCGACGACACCCACCGTGCTCAGTAGTAGAACTGTGGACAAATTATTTAAGTGCCACTGATCTTGTCTTAGATCGGGGGATGGTACAGTTGATCTTTCAAAGACTTTCCCAGCGCAATTTTCTATGATTTCTAGGAATGATGGTCCACTGTGTTTCTGAGCAGAACAGGGGTAGTGATGCTTCACTGGGGAATTTTTGTGCTAGTAATATGCACAGATAATAAAGAGATCAGAAGATAGGTACACACASAGAAATAGACATGATATGGAAGTCGGCCTATAATACTTGTTTGGATTTGACAAGCTTGGTGTTGGTTGGCCTGATATTCACTATTTACTCTCTTGTTTCTTACTGCTTCCCCTAGCATTTTTCTTTTAAAGCAAAAGAAATATATTAACTACCAACCCCCTTCCCCTAAACCTTTCTCACACACAACCTACTGAATCTCTGGATTAAAGCAACATAAGAACGAGAGAAATCTTTCCTCTTCAACAAACAGACTGAAGAAAGGGTTAAAGATATTTTCTGCACCTGGAAATTTTTTTCAACAGTAGCAGAGGTGAGCAGTCAGACAGCAGCCTTTGATCTTTCCATGCTGTGTCACAGCTTGTGCACGAAAGTATTTCACGTGAGGTTTGGGAGAGTCTGCCATCTGACTATGAAAGGTGGGGAATGCCATGATAAAGAACATTAAGGAAAGACACGCTCTGAGGCCTTGTTTCCTCAGACAAGGCTGTCAATATCCCTTTTCCTTCTATATTACAATCACAGCTGGACAGTCACACAGCTGGAGGCAGTCCTTCTTGCAAGGTCCATCTTGCAAGGTCCTTCCTGCTTAAAGTGTAGGTGGACACAGAGGTAGAATTACTTTTCACGGTGCCATCAAGACAGTCCCCTGTAGATCTGATTCCTCCTACAGGAACTGAGGCCCAGATTTATCCTGTATGACTTAAGGTACCTGAGCTACTGTAAGACTATTACTAGTCAGGGAAGAAAGAAAGAGAGAGGTATCTCAGGAGAATCAGCCAACCTACCTAAGATCTAAGTCATCCCATGAATACACTTATCTCCTTCTCTGTATTGACTATAGAAGCAGCCTCTGTTGCCACAGAGTAGTTCAAGTTGGGTGGGATGAATACAGGCCTGTTGACCCAAACTATGATCAGAAAACAACCAGGTCAATAACATCTTGCAAAGTAAGAAGTCACTCCAGAGTTCACCAAGTTAAACCTGAACTACTTCTGATTTCAGTATGTTTTCCATAAAATTATATGACTTCACATGAACAATAGTTTCAGAGTATTTCTGTTTTTTCTTGCACGCAATGTAGCTGATCTGATTTTCTTTTAAGACAAGAATGTAAGTGTAAATAATGTCTGTTGCACACAGTTTACTAAGACATAGAGACACATTATATGCAAGCATTTTTGTGAAACATATGGAGGAAAAGAGAGTGTATCATCACGACGTTTTTCTTCAAATTTTTTTTCARACTGTATTTGATAATCCAGGAGACACAGCCCTGATAAAGCAAGACATTGCAGAGGAATTTAAATTCAATGTTTGTATCTCCACCWCCATTTTACCTACATGGAATCTGTAGGAGGTGGAGCTGAACAGGATTGCATGAGGTCCTCTGCTTTACACCTTAATAGGAGATCAAGATGCAAGATCAACCATATCTAAGTCCTTTTGACAGCTACTTACCTACCCTGCTCTCAAAAACCTCCAGTGGTGGGTATTCCAACACCTATTTCTTGGGCAATATAATCCAGTACTTCACTTTCCTTCACATTTCTCCTAACATCAAGATGTTAGGAATATGCCACATGAATATTTAGGGAAAAGTAAGCAAAGAAATGGAAAAAAGATTTTTTTTTTTTCCATTTAAATTAATCAGGATTATTTTTTGTAGTGCATTTCCTTTGATRTCCTTGCACTGGAAACACGTGTCACTGTGGTGGGTTGACCCTGCCTGGACGCAAGGTGCCCACCAAAGCTGCTCTATCACTCCCCTCCTCAGCTGGACAGGGGAGAGAGAATATAACGAAAGGCTCGTGGTTCAAGATAAGGATAGGGAGATCACTCACCAATTACCATTCCAGGCAAAGCAGACACAACTTGGGGAAATTAGTTTAACTTATTACCAATCAAATCAGAGTAGGAYAAGGAGAAATAAAACCGAATCTTAAAAACACCTTTCCCCCACCCCTCCCTTCTTCCCAGGCTCAACTTTACTCCCGAATTCTCTACCTCCTCCCCCCGAGCAGCGCAGGGGGATGGGGAATGGGGGTTGGGGTCAGTTCATCACACGTTGTCTCTGCCACACCTTCCTCCTCAGGGGGAGGACTTCTCTCACTCTTCCCCTGCTCCAGCATGGGGTCCCTCCCACAGGAGACATTCCTCCATGAACTTCTCCAACATAAGTCCTTCCCACAGGCTGCAGTTCTTCACGAACTTCTCCAGCATGCGTCCCTTCCACTGGGTGCAGTCCTTCAGGAACAGACTGCTCCAGCGTGGGTCCCCCACAGGGTCATAAGTCCTGCCAGCAAACCTGCTCCAGCGTGGGCTCCTCTCTTTCCATGGGGCCACAGGTCCTGCCAGGAGCCTGCTCCAGTGAGGGCTTCCCACGGGGTCACAGCCTCCTTCGGGCATCCACCTGCTCCGGTGTGGGGTCCTCCATGGGCTGCAGGTGGATATCTGCTCCACTGTGGACCTCCATGGGCTGCAGGGGGACAGCCTGCCTCACCATGGTCTTCACCACGGGCTGCAGGGGAGTCTCTGCTCTGGCGCCTGGAGCACCTCCTCCCCTCCTTCTTCACTAACCTTGGTGTCTGCAGAGCTKTTCCTCTCACATATTCTCACTCCTCTCTTCCGCTGCCATTGCTCAGGGTTTTTTTTTCCCCTTCTTAAATACGTTATCCCAGAGGCACCACCACTGTCACTGATGGGCTCGGCCTTGGCCAGCGGCGGGTCCATCTTGGAGCCGGCTGGCATTGTCTCTATCGGACATGGGGGAAGCTTCTAGCAGCTTCTCATAGAAGCCATCCCTGTAGCCCCCCCACTACCAAAACCTTGCCATGCAAAAGCAATAGAGTCATGGTTACTTTTATTTATTGAGTGGAGAGCACAGAAGAAGCAAAACTGAATTCTCATATATGGGCCAAGGACAGCTTTTTAAAACATAAAAATAGCCCAACTTTTAAATTTAATTTACTGGATTCTTCATGGATTAGAAACAAGTGCAAAAGACCTCTGGAAAAAAAAGTGTGACTCTCCCCCTTCTTGCCCTGCAGGGCTGAAGGATAATTGATTGTAAAGATTTCGGCATGTTTAGGACTGTTTCAGGACTCAATTTTTCTTTCCAAGGGCTTGCGCAGAGGAGAAAATCCACATACAGAAGCGAGAAGAGATTTTTATATGGCTAGATTTTTTCCTTAATAAGTAATAAATAGTAAGAAGTAAAACAAGGATTTGGAGAACTGGAATAAATCCATGGAGGCAGAGAAGAGGAAAGGTTTATGGGGTAGGGTAGAAAGGAATGGTGATACGTAAATGAGCAGTGGTACAGCTTTTCATTTATCCTGTTGTATCACCATCTAAACACCCCATATTTATACCCATAAGCACATGTGACCTGACATATAAATGTGTAGATGCACAGTAAATGAAGTGTGGGAACAGGTATCAGCATGTGTGCATGTGTATAAACACTTACGTGACTTTCTATTCATATATATAGAGAATGTATTATGCTACCTTCAATGCCTCTCCTTTTTAAAACAACAGGATGTAGTTTTCAAACATCATTGAAGTTAATTCTTTCGTTTGCTTTTTTTTATTGGAAGTGCTTCACTTAAATGAATAGATTCCTGACAACCTTTTTTCATTCAGTCCTTTCAGAGTTTACATAATTAATAAGTACTGAAATTTTCAGTATATATTTGCATGGCAAGATCCGGATGGAGCATAGACATAGGGGATGGTTTAAATAGCTGTCTTGCTGGTCACCTGTCACAGGGTCAGAAGTTTCTGCAGCACTAGTGGACCCAGTCTCCCTCATCTTTTCTCTTGGCCTCGATCTGATTGAAATACATGAGCATCTTATTGCTCTCTCCTCTAGAGCTGAATACTCCGAGTCTTGCTGAAGAAGCAGTAGTAATTTTAACATCAATAATCCTTGCCATYGAGACCCCTTGCCAAAGAATAATGAGTATAAATTGGTCAAGCTTCCCAAATTCCCATAATACAAATCAGATACAATCAAGGGTGAAATTAAAGGATCTCCCAGCCTTTCTACAGCCACTGATCTTGTTTCCATTTTCAAGGAAATTATAGTAGCTTAAATAAAGGGAATCCTGAGAATCATTTATTTTTGCTTTCCTTTCAGAGCTTTCACAGTTAATAAACACTTAACATTTTCAAAATTAATAGCAGTGGAATTTTCTGCACTGTTTAGAGAGCCTTGAAAAAAGGAGTTGTCAAACAGACCCAATATGTCTCAAACTCGACAACCATATGACTTAGCCTTGTGTTTTAGCCATACGGATGAGGAAGGCAACTGTGATTACTCCTCGTGAAAGGGGGGGAAGTGAGACAAGATTGCTAATGTCAGCCTGGGTTGTCAAGTGTAACCAAGACTGTGGAATTGCTGAGCTGTGTACCCAAGAGTGTGTCAAGGCTGGATAACTTCCATAAAATAGGACAGTCCRTCACGTGGTGCTTTGAGCCAGTTAAAGAGTATGTGTGCCTACAACAGATGTGCCGTGTTAAAGATAGTACCCAAAAATGGTCAGGTGCCAGCATAACAAGTTTGTGAGCAGATCCTCCCAGCAGGAGCCAATTTCAGTGAAACAAGCTGGCAAGGCAGCACACTTGTCATGGATGCAAATGCCAGATTTGGCATCTGCAGGTTTGTGGCACAGAGGGGGGGGGAAAGATCCAAGTTTCCACCACCAACTGGTGCCAGGGCTTCAAAGAAGAAATCTCTCAGATGTTTGGTCTGTAGAAAATGTTGACATGATTGCATAAATCTCATTTAAAAAAAAAAAAAAAAAAAANGCTGGCAAGGCAGCACACTTGTCATGGATGCAAATGCCAGATTTGGCATCTGCAGGTTTGTGGCACAGAGGGGGGGGGAAAGATCCAAGTTTCCAGCACCAACTTGTGCCACGGCTTCAATGAAAAAATGTCTGAGATGTTTGGTCTGAAGAAAATGTTGACATGATTGCATAAAAAAAAAAAAAAAAAAAAAAAACACAAAAAGGAAAAGTAACAACAGCAACAACAAACCAAAATCCCAAGCAGTAGCTACTCTGTAATCTGGTGATCTCCTTTGCCTAGTTCTTAAAAAAATAAGTTAGTGTCCTGGCTTCTCTGAAATCAAATTCTCTTCATGGCATCACTGCATGCTTTTATGAAAATATTCACAGCCCAGACAAACCTGGAAAATGAACTGTTGTTAAAATGTGAGGGCCCATATTGGGCAGCTCTTTGTAACCTTTTCACTCATTAAAGAGAACTAGAGTTTGTTTAAATAAACACAGAAACCCACGGTTACCGAGTTCGTTTCTCATTACGATTCTTCCACGGGAGTCTAAACAATTGCTTTAAGTCTGACAGTTTCCCAGAAGACAGTTGTAACAGAAAATGATGGACAAATTTGTATTGAGAACTTTCTGATTTATTGAATGCAGGTGTCACTTGGGAACAGAAGGCACAGTGGCAGGTGTTTCAGGATTCAAGGAAAATAGTTAAGGAGGAATTTTCAGAATTGCCTCCTCCTTCCAAGGTTTTAAAATATCTGTGACAGTAAAATGTTTGTGTTTACAACTTCTGTTCTGTGCAATCTACAAGTATGACTGGAGAAAACTCGCACCTTGCACCCAGATGGAGCATCTCCCCCTAAGACTAAGGGGTGCCTAATGGTTACCATCACTGAAGACATGTTCTACAGGGTTCAGAGTCACACCAGAGACAGATGGCTTGCAGTTTCACTTAGCCTTTTATTGATGGTAGGTGCAAACAGCCTGTAGAACAGGCTTGCCAATATTACAGAAGCAATGCCAAACCAGCTGTTTTTTCCATTGCCTGGAACCAGGAAACTCTGGTTTTCTCAATTTCAGGAGAGTGAATGGCTTAATTTCCAGTACAACATATCAGTTTACTGCAGTCACTCAGTTTCTTTTCAAGGTAGCAGACAGTGATATCTTTTCCTACAATTCCAACAGGTAGAAGCTGGCAAAGGTCATCTGAGACTTCTTTTCTCAGGAATCAGATTGACCAAGATGAGTTGGATCTCATACACAGGGTATTCCAGTCATGTTTTGCCAGTTGTTATGGCCATCCTATAGTTTGGATCTAAGCTGGTGAACAAAAACCACCCGTATGAAAACACTGGTATAAAAATATGGTACCTACAAATTTTAAACTCAGATGAGAGAAAAAGAGAGAGAGAACAATTCTGGAGTTATACTGACTGAACTGCTCTCTAATCAGACAATTTTGTGTATCAGCTGAAAAATTGGACAGGGAGAGCAGTTATAGAAAAGCCATACTGCAGCCAAGATAAACAGTCTGAGGCTGTGGCTACAGATTGGTATAACCTGGCTGGAGAAAATAATTTCTTGGAAAAACAATATGATTTTGGAATCTGGAAACTCCTTACATCCTTTCCATCTCCCTCCACTGTCTAATTCCTCATTTTTTTCCTAGGTTAAGCTGAAGAAGATCTGAAAGATTTCATGAGAACAGACAACACTCTACAGAGTCTTTCTAGGACTACAATTTCTTATTTACCCATAAGGGGAATTTCTAGGGTCAGTAGCCTAATATTTAAATACACTCAGACTGGGCTGAGGCAGAAGTTGCTTAGAAATACATGTGGATGAATTGATTTTACAGTTTATTTCAACTAAAGATGAGGTTGTCAACCTGGCTAAACTTCTGTCCACTGATTATAAAGGATGACTAGAGGATGAACGTGAATATAGAGACTTACACTACGGAGCTCACGTGAGCTGAATCTGCCTAGACATCTAAATCCAAAAATGTCTGAACTGTGTAAGTTAGATGGCCCTGAGGTGTCAAACTCAAAACACTGTTTTCTTTGGCTCCTTATATAATCAGTAAAGAGAAAGAAGCCCTTCCAGAGTTGACTCAAAGCTCCTACATTAGTGTCCTGTTTCGAATCTTCCTTTGGAGTTGTATCTGTTAACTAGAGGAGGTTGAAGAACCATCTTGGCTTTGACTCCAGACAGCAGCTTTACTTCAGGGACTGTGAATAACTCCATTCATTCTGTTTCTTCTCCTTCCTTCTTACCCCCTCAAATGTCCTATGTTGTAATTTTCTTTTAAAGAGTCATAGCATCATACAATCACAGAATAATAGAATCATAAAATCATTTAGGTTGGAAAAGACCTTTAAGATCATCAAGTCCAACTGCAAACCTAGCACTGCCAAGTCCACCACTAAACCATGTCCCTAAGCACTACGTCTACACGTCTTTGAAATACCTCCAGGGATGGGGACTCAACCACTTCCCTGGGCAGCCTGTTCCAATGCTTGACAACCCTTTTGGTGAAGAAACTTTTCCTAATATCCAACCTAAACCTCCCCTGGCGCAACTTGAGGCCATTTCCTCTTGTTCTATCCCCTATTACTTGGAAAGAGACCAACGTCCACCTCACTACAACCTCCTTTCAGGGAGTTGTAGAGACTGATAAGGTGACCCTTGAGCCTCCTTTTCTCCAGGCTAAACAACCCCAGTTCCCTCAGCCGCTCCTCATAGGACTTGTGCTCTAGACCCTTCACCAGCTTCGTTGCCCTCCTCTGGACACACTCCAGCACCTCAATGTCCTTCTTGTAGTGAGGGGCCCAAAACGGAACACAGTATTCGAGGTGGGGCCTCACCAGTGCCGAGTACAGGGGCACAATCACCTCCCTAGTCCTGCTGGCCACACTATTTCTGATACAGACCAGGAGGCTGTTGGCCACCTTGGTCACCTGGGCACACAGCCGGCTCATATTCAGCTGGCTGTCGACCAGCACCCCCAGGTCCTTTTCCGCCAAGCAACTTTCCAGCCACTCTTCCCCAAGCCTGTAGCATTGCATGGGGTTGTTGTGGCCAAAGTGCAGGACCCGGCACTTGGCCTTGTTGAACCTCATACAGTTGGCCTTGGCCCTTCAATCCAGCCTGTCCAGGTCCCTCTGCAGAGCCTTCCTACCCTCGAGCAGATCGACACTGCCGCCCAATTTGGTGTCATCTGCAAACTTACTGAGGGTGCACTCGATCCCCTCATCCAGATCATTGATAAAGATATTAAACAGAACTGGCCCCAATACTGAGCCCTGGGGAACACCACTTGTGACCGGCCACCAACTGGATTGAACTCYATTCACCACAACTYTTTGGGCCCGGCCATTCGGCCAGTTTTTTGCCCGGCAAAGAGTACTCCCATCCAAGCCATGAGCAGCTAGTTTCCCCAGGAAAATGTTGTGGGAAATGGTGTCAAAGGCTTTACTAAAGTCTGGGTAGACCACATCTGCAGCCTTTCCCCCATCCACTAAGTGGGTCACCTTGTCATAGAAGGAGATCAGGTTAGGCAAGCCTTTCATAAACCCATGCTGACTGGGCCTGATCACTTGGTTGTCCTGTACGTGCTGAGTGATGGCACTCAAGATGATCCGCTCCATAACCTTCCCTGGTATTGAGGTCAGACTGCCAGGCCTGTAGTTCCCCGGATCCTCCTTCCGGCCCTTCTTGTAGATGGGCATCACATTTGCTAACCTAAGAGAAGTTGTTCATGACAGGTGTGGTTTGTTTGTGCTTTTTTAATATACTTTTTTATTGATTTCCAGCTGCGTCTGCAAAAAATTGGTGTTTCAGGGCCTTGTGTGACTAAAGGGTAGATCAGCATTCCAAAGCTTGTTTGTGCAATGCTGAAAGATCAGGGGCAGATCTGACCTTTTGTATTTTAGCAATGATGTACACCTTTCTCAGAAAATTTCTGACTCACTGAAAAATCTAACACCTGAAGGGAAACCTAAAATAAATTGTATCAGGTAATACAGTTTCTTGTAAAATCCCAAAGTTCTGGAGCTGCTAAAAAAAATGCAGAAAGAGAAAAGAACCAGGGCAAAATCAGAAGTTTTACTTTACAAACAGGGGTGGCTTTGTGGGTATGGGCTCTCAGGGCTTTTATCTGGAAAGGGATCCATTTGAGGTTTAGCATTTGATAGGAAGCTCTGAAAAGCACTAGAAGTCATCATATTTCATTCACAAGTGCCTAATTACATGAAACCCATTTTTCATGACTGGCTTTCTCAACACACAGGTTTTTTGGTGAACCTTGAGATATTTACTGAAAAGATCAGGCAACTCCATCTCTTTCAGGAAACATAATTTTTTTTTAACTTTTGTAGGTTTTGAAAAAAGTTTGAAAACTTGACCTAAAATCACACTGCAGAATTATTTTAAAAAAAAAAAAAGAAGAAAAATAAAACACGATTCAGCATCAATCATAGTTCCAAAAGTCTCACAATTCTCAAACAAGTTACAATAGTCCAGGATCATAAGTCAATGTATTTTAATTTATGTTTTGCGTGTATCATCGTCACCATCTACTTCATCACAAGTTAGACCACCTCCGTGACATCTTAGTTAGATATTTCATTGTGCTAAACCTTCATGAAAGAAATGAGGATGTCATTCTTCTCAGCTAACTTTATGGATTGGATTCAGATCCAGGTGTCTGAATCATAGAATCACAGAATAGTTTGGATTGGAAAGGACCTTTTAAAGGTCATCTAGTCCAACCCCCTTGCCATGGGCAGGGACATCTTCAACTAGATCAGGTTGCTCAGAGCCCCGTCCAACCTGACCTTGAATGTTTCCAGGGATGGGGCATCTACCACCTCTCTGGGCAACCTGTGCCAGTGCCTCACCACCCTCAGCGTAAAACATTTCTTCCTTACATCTAGCCTAAATCTACCCTCTTTTAGTTTAAAACCATTCCCCCTTGTTCTGTCACAACAAGGCCCTGCTAAAACGTTTGTCCCCATCTTTCTTATAAGCCCCCTTTAAGTACTGAAAGGCTGCAATAAGGTCTCCCAGAAGCCTTCTCTTCTCCAGGCTGAACAACCCCAACTCTCTCAGCCTTTCTTCATAGGAGAGGCGTTCCATCCCCCTGATCATTTTTGTGGCCCTCCTCTGGACCCGCTCCAACAGGGCCATGTCTTTCCTCTGCTGAGGGCTCCAGAGCTGGACGCAGCACTGCAGGTGGGGTCTCACCAGAGCAGAGCAGAGGGGCAGAATCCCTTCCCTCGACCTGCTGGCCACGCTGCTTTTGATGCAGCCCAGGATACAGTTGGCCTTCTGGGCTGTGAGTGCATCTTGTCGGCTCATGTGCAGCTTTTCATCCACCAGTCCCCCCAGGTCCTTCTCGGCAGGGCTGCTCTCCATCCCTTCATCCCCCAGCCTGTATTGATACCAGGGGTTGCCCCAACCCAGGTGCAGGACCTTGCACTTGGCCTTGTTGAACCTCATGAGGTTCACACGGGCCCACTTCTTGAGCTTAATCTAATATGTTGATTCAGTTACTAAAATGTATCTGTCTAGTGCCATTTGTGACTGTCCGTGGTATCCAAGAAATCTGCTGGCAGGTATGACATAAGACTTACAGCTGGAGTCCAGGCAGGATAGCCAAGGGCTTCTCAAATGGCATCAGACACTTATACTTTGGTCACTGACCCATACCCCAGTCAATACAATCAAAGGAAAAAGCTGGAAAGGTATTTAGATTCCTACATTTAGCTAGCTAAGTAACTCACTAGGCTCTACAAAGGGTTTCACTCCTTTTCTGATGCTTGGATGTTTATTGCTGTCAAAATGTCCTAGACTATGCAAGAAATGAAGCTGTCAAGTGTGACACAGGATCAACGTGCTKTTGTAGAGGCAACCTGAGGTCAACTTGTGTACCTTGCACTAACATGGCCATGTGTAGGCAACTGAGTTTAACCCTAGCTGCAACAAAGTAAAACCAGAAACTTTTAAGATGTAGCTGATCTGACCCAGTTTGGGTTATACTTTATGATGGGTGGAACCAGACTCTCAAACAATTTCTTCTCTTTGACTGCAAAGGGAATCTAGCTGATTAACTCAGGTGAGTCTAGCTACACTGGACAGACAAAAGTCAAATGTGAAGATTCACACCCTTAAAGATGAATCTAAAAGTGCCAGAACAATAAACAGGGAGCGCTTCACGGAAGCAAGATGGGCTGTGAAAGTATCCTGCGATTTCAGAGAGAGGATCTGAACACAACTATCTGTCCTTTCATCAAACTACTGATGTTTGTCCCTACATTTCTGTTTAAGGACCATTTCTTCAGAATTTTATAATGCTTAGATTATGCCTCTTGTTGCTTCATACACACAACGGGAAAAATAACAGGGGATGGCTCCTGAAATAGCCAAATAGGCAAACCCAGGAGGCAGGGGGGCAGCTGCCCTGCGAGCACCCTTCACACCGCGCTCCCAGCTTTGGCCCGTGGAAGGGGAGGGCTGCAGGGCTCTTGCAGAAAGGAAGATCCTTTCCCCTGCCCATTTAATTCTTGGCCTCTGTTGTGTCTGTTGCCTGCGGTGCCAGCTAGTGACAGAAATGACACCATTTTAGTGGCTGTGTCACCTGTCCTGCTAGCACTAAGAATAGAGCAGCTCTATTTCTCTGCTGCTGCTAAATCCCCATAAGCGTATGACATAACCGAAGGAAACCCATCCTTTCTGCTTTGCTGTGACGCCGTAAGCTTCAGCACTGCCAAAGAGGTGTGCTGCTACCCGGTTTGTAGAGCCTGCATCTGCTCGCAGCCCAGTCCGGGCGGTGCAACAGCAACACCAAACCTGGCTGATATGTTGGGATGCTCAGCATTGCAAAAGGAGACAGCAATTCACATTTTTGCAAGCACATCCTTATACACACATAAATCCCACCAAGGCTACCTTGCTCATCCCATTGTGTTTATTTCAACAACGTTTTCCCATCCCTCCTCAGACTGAGCAGGAGTGGCTTCTCCGTCTCAAAGAAATACTCTACATATAAACTGATGCCAAAATAACTGAAAAGGTGGCTTACAGCTGCTTTGGGCGTGGGTGCAGAAAATTATTGCAGAATGAAGGCAAAAGAATCAATTTTGGTCAAGATCATTTGTTGCTGACCTTCACTATACTGAGTTTTGTGACTTGGAGATTCAAGTTCCATACAGTGGCAGTGCCTACGTCAAAACATCTTTGCTCTGTACAGTCCAGAACAAGGAGACTAAGGAGCGCCAGTCCTCTCTCCAGAAGCTTCTTCTTGTGGGGGGTGTCCTTGTGTGCTGAAATTCCTTTGCAGCTGCTTATCTTCTCCCATTTGAATTGGGGTTGTGTCTACCTTTAGTATAGTTACAGTGGTATAACTATATTGACAAACCTTATTAGGGAGGACACATCCCATACTGACAAAAAACTTCTTTCGTTGGTATAGATTGAACAATTCCTTCTCCCCGAAGGAGTAGCTGTATCAGCGAAAGGATTTTTTATTCTRTTTTATTTATTTTAATACTTTATCCACAAGTTTTGCTGCTACTGCTACTGCTATTTAATTTTTTTTTTTACCCCATTGTGTTAAACAGCATGCTTACAGTGGCAAAATTCCTTAAAGTAGAGCAAATTTGCCCAGGGAGCTTGTAGAGTCTCCCTCCTTAGAGATATTAAAAAACTGTTTAGACACAGTCATGGGCAAGTGGCTTTGGGTGGCCCTGCTTGAGCAGGGGGGTTGGACCAGATGACCTCCAGAGGTCCCTTCCAACCTCAACCATTCTGTGATTCTGTGATTCTGTGAAATGTCAGTTGGTTTAAGTATGCAGCTTTCGATTTTTGTCATTAGGTTAATTCATGACACAATTCTTTGATACCAGTCATTAAAAAACATATGCTGTCATTAATAATAATTAATAATAATAATAATAATAATAATAATAACAACAGTTAATGCCAAATCTATCCTTCTATTACAAAACTAAAAAGGTTAAAAAAATTCAGTTTGTTGCAGCTGGAATCTTGTAACAATCTCTATAATAACAATGCTGTATCAGTTTGAAATAAATATTCTTTTTAAATTGCTCTCAAATTATCTAGTTACAGCTTAATCGAACAGAATGTAAGTATATTTTTTCCAATAGATTTCAACCAAAATTCCCTTAAAAATTGGCAACTACATGTAAAAGATCATATGACAAACAGTAGATGAGTTTGTAAACCTGGCCTACTGCACCTAACTTTGAAATATATATTCTATTCTATTCTGTTCCATTACTGCATTTGTTGTGTTCAGTTATGGCAGACCCTGGGGAGACACAATTGTGAATATGGTCCTAGGTGATATGAAAACAAAAGTGAGTTTGAAATGTTATTACATTCCTGATAATTTTAAAGGTATTCATCGATGTTGGGTCAATGACTTCATTACAGAGCCCATACTTAATTTTAATAAGGTTGTTGTGATAATCATGTCATCCCTTTGTAATGAAATAAATTATTTCCATGTTCAACCTTTTAAGGCTTCTGATTTTGTTCAATTTCTGCCCAAACTGATATTTGTCCTACTTTTTTCTTTCAGATTCAATTTATATTTTTTTACCAAACAAAAAGCAAAAATTCACAGTGAGGCACTCTTCCTTCTTTTTTTTTTTTTTCCCCCAACTGTGCTGTCTAGCCTTCATGAGCAATACTTCGAAAGGCACTGGAACAAAAAAGAGACAAAATGCACAGTTTTATCATCCATTATACTGTAAGTTTAATTCAGGAAGAGAGGAACTGGGAAAGGTAAAGTTTTTATGTCCAGGTATCACAAACTTTTTCTTACATACAAACTGCAAAAAATGATTAATAACTTTGGAAATGAGCACATAACATTTTCCATGGCTACAGTTTAGAGTTATCCCTCTGAATATCTGTGGAAAATTGTTGTTGGAAATATCTCCTGCAATATTTCTGGAACTCAAACTGTGAGCCTTTACAACAGTACTGTGTGTTTACAGAGTTTTTTATGACCTGCAAGGGAAAAGAAACTGATTTATGCCTATTCTGTTCTATTCCACATGCACGTGCATAAGTGCCCGTCCATGCTGGAACACAAACATTAAAAGAGCATTAGACAAGCCACTGAAGTGAAGCACTCCAAAGCTAAGAAATGCTAGACTTTGCCACCTGTGCATATACACCTTCTTCCTCTGTCATACATGTTTTCTCATGAAAGCTTTAACTCCTTGTTTGCCTATTCTTTTTCCAAAGATTCCATGCTTTAAGGATGGATACTGCTCATTTAGTTAATCATTAATCAATATTTTATTTTATCCAAATTATTCAAAATGGAGTCCAAAGTCTGTTCTGCATTTAAAAATAAGATACAAGCAATTTATATCGCATATGTGTGTGCATTTGTGTGTGGACTGAACGTATATAGATACTTGATTGTTTCTGTTTGCCTTTATCCTCTCTAGTGCAGAGTGGGAATTCATACCTACATAAAAAGTCTACTGACAATGTCCATGTGCCATTTAGCTACTATAAGGAGTGCAAGGAGAAGCCTTCTTCATTCTGCCAGAGGAGGAGAGAATTCTACTGACAAGTGTGTTGCTAACCTGATGGCTTCAGTTTTCATGTGTTTGGTTTTCTCAGTGGTGAAATGTCACCGTAGGTCTGTTGCATTTCTCCCTCTGAGCTGATCCAGGAAATCCTAACGAATACTCTATCTTCTAGGCAGGAAGCTGATTGAGTCTTTTCATAACTTGGGCAATCAACTAGAAGCAGCTATTAATCAGGTGGGTATTTTGGCAGGATATTCACCAAAAAAAATAAAATAAGTAAGTGAGCTTGGAGATCTGCTCAGTGCAGTCAGGAAAGACTGGACAGTGGTTCAGCTGACCTGAGATAAGTATCTACTTAAGGATAAGCTGAATTGCTTTCTGTGCTCCATGGGCTGTATTGACTAGATCTCCGTTGACTAGAACATAAGCATAGACATTAGTGTCGTGTGCCCACTTACACTATAGACAGTATAGACACTATAGACACCGAAGAGTACATGCCCTAATTGAAGTCTGAAATCTACCCATCTATTTGAATTGTGACCATAATAGATTTGATCTAATGCCAGCAATCCTAAATGTGGATTTACTGTAGATTTGAACCATTTTTGAACCACTTTGCTGTATGTTATGATTAGTTGGCTAATTATCAGCTCCCAGATTGTCTTGTAGCAGGTATTTAGTCATTAGGTAGCAGCTAGCTGAGCAGCCAGAACACGTTACTGCAGGTACACCTTTTTTCTTCAGGAGGGGTCCAGCTTAATAAAGAACAGCTTGGATTATCTTAGTCATTTAGCAAACAATTGCTGAATGCTGACTGTATCAAACAGTTTGGAAAAGCAGAACCCAGAATCCATTATTCCCCTTTCCTGGCTAAGGGTCCTACCTAATAAACCACAACGTGCATTTCTTCAGGTCTGCTTTCCTTGTGGCTCTGTAAGTGGTTGCCCATGGCCTGCCTTTCACAGAAAGGGTAGAGGTTCCTTCTCTCTCTATGGCTTAGACATATCTGGTTAAAGCACGCTGCAGGAGTATGGGAAGAGCAGGTTTAAACCTTTCTCAGGCTAAAACTGCCCTGCAACTCCAGTTCTGAGCTTCCCAGGACAATGTTGTAACCACGGGACCATTATGTAAAAGATGAGTGTTGGCAGCTCCTCTTCTGGCAGGTGTGAAAACACTGCTCTCACTATCCATGCCCAAAGGTTTGATTTAGAGACTTATGCCCAAAAGAAATTTTCTTGCCTTGGATACCTATTTCTCTGAATTCCCCAATACCAAGGCACAGAGAGTGTTTCAGACCAACCACTTCCCTCAGCTTTTCCAATGAGCTGGCTCAGATGTTTTACCACTAAGTGGGTACCTACTTAAGGCACTTAACTTTTCCCAAGTTTTCTGAAGGTAAGCAGAATTAACTGTTGCTGTGCAGGAAATGTAGGCACCTCAATCTGCAAGTTGAATTCTGGGGAGACTGATTTTAAGGTGCGCTGATGCTGTCAACCCCAAATCCCTTTTAGAAATTGGCGCACACGGCCTATTCAAGAATTTCTGAAGTCAAAAGAAAGATCCTCGTTGCATGTCATAGGTTTGGAGACAAACACCTGACAGAAATGAAGGTTTTCTGTTCTTCTTTGTTCTTTGTGAAGGAGGAGTCCTATGTGCTAAACCATGATGGGTCTTGAGAGATAAACAGGATAAAGTAGAAATTCATGTCCAGGTAGGCATCCACAGCATGAATCTATCCACCCACCTCCTTTTTTACTGTGGCCTTGCATTGAAACTGGAATGGAGAGAGGAAGGGACATGACTGGCATTGATCCATCCATGTTGAAGAAGTGATAATTCTCTAAAAATCAAGAGATGGTCAGTGGAGGAGTATATTTCCCTATGTATACACAGAAGTGCTCCCAACTACGTACAGCATAATTTACCAGCGCAGCTTTACTACCAGAGGTGATTCTCCACACAGAATATAATTGAGTAGTGATTTTTTTTTTTGATTAATTTTTTTTTTTTTGCTGCAGAGTGCTTTGAATCATAAAAGCCTACAGGGGTTGGCTGAAGAAGTTCCTGGAAGAGAAATTCATGGAGAGCTATTAAACATAAAGTTACAAACCTGGTTCAGCCCAGAGCCAAAATTCATTAGAGGCTGGGACAGCATATTGTGCTCACTTCGTGCTAACCCCATTGTTATGCTGTCCCTAAGATATTCACCCCTAGTCACGGTCAGAGATAACCAGTTGGGGTTCAGCTAGATGAACCCTTGTTTCCAACTCAGAAATGACCAATCTTACCTTCCTATACTTAGATGAGCTCCACAAGCTTTAAGAAATGAAAGTGCATTAGAAGTGCATTTAAAAAAAAAAAAAGGCATTTTCTGTGTGTCATCCCTGCCTTCAATCATGCTGTCATACCAAAGTATGCAATGAGGCTATTGAGATTCTACCAGTGACTGACACTTATCCATTGCTGAGGACCAAGTTAAGATCTAGTAAAGGTAGAATAATTCTTTCAGATCACCAAAATTCAACTTACTGATTGGAAATAGGAAAAAAACATAAGCTTGTAACAAGTCTTTCTTTGGCTTTGCTGCTCCAAAATGCAGAAGTGCACCTCATCTGGTGGCAAGGCATGGGTATCTTTCACAACAATGGGTTTTAAACAGTTTAATTAATAGTTTCAGCATCTGTAAAGTTTTGGGGGAAAAAAAAAAAAGAAGAAAGAAAAAGCTGTTGTAAATTATCTTCCCCTTCATTACTTTGATGTTTGGAAAAACAAATATAAAGTACCAAGACTGAAAAAAAAAAAAATTGCCAGACTATAACAAGACTGTTTTTCAAACCAGTTAGCAGCAGTTACCTGTAGACTGGGCTATCCTACTTCGTCTACAATGAGCAGCAGTGCTGTGTGCTGGTACAGGACAGAAATACTATAAAGATGATTGTGCACAAGAAACTGTTGCGTTTCTTATTCACTTTTATGAGAAGAGAAAAGGGAAAGAGGGTAGACAGACTGAGTTCAAAAACCCTTCAGTTTTATACTCTGAGCCTTCCTTGCCAGAGAAGAAACAGTCAGGGCTTCATCTGAAATGGCTGCTACCCACTGTCATCCAGTACAGCCGGTTGAAGAAGTAACCTGATTCAAAGACAGGTCTAAGCAAGAGATATCACTCACAAGTTTTTTATGTCAAAAAGTTAAGAAAGGGGAAGAAAGGATTGTGTCATAAGAAGGATCAACATTTCCTTTCGTGCAGTCAATGGAAAAGCTCACACTTCTAGCCTTGATCCAAAAGACAATGTAGTATGACAGGTCTGATTAATAGATTCATATCAAAGGCCCAGAATGTGCCTGAATTCACCCAGAATAAGAATAGAATATAGTTCTAAAAGCAGAGAGAGCACCAAAGGGACTTGTAATGGTCTTGTTTGACTTCAAGGGAATTTATAATGAGATAGTAAGTGCTTTACTTTAGTTTGCTGGCTTAAATTTGACCCACAATATAGAGGCTGAACTTTGTTTTCACCAGATGTATATTTGATGACCTAGACTACATAAAATGACTTGTTAGGCTCAATTCCAAGCAGATAAATGGCACATCACTCAGCTGGTACGGACTGGCACTCCTGATGACAGTCTTTATACAGTGAACACGGAAGATGAATGAACATCGTGCGTGTGGACTTTTTCGCTCTATGGACAGTCCCTCCAGGTCAGGACTGGAAGGCAATTTCACACGTTTCGTTTTTTTCTGCCCTCTTCTGCTCATGTGTCACACACAATCCCAGATCCGCTTACCAAGAAAGCAGAGGACGCTTCTTTCCTAAACAGGCACACCAAAGCAATGGTGTGTCACTGGAAGACGTTAAAAAAGGGTAAAGAATGGGACTGTGTCACAAGAAGGATTTATATTTCCTTTTTGTGGAGTCAGTGGAAAAGTTCCTAGATCCATTCTTAATCCAAAAGACAAAGTAGTAAACTGCTATAGCCGGAATCCAGTGTAAGAGCCAGAGGCATGTGAAACTCAGCTATTTCCAACTGCGCAAACCTGTGCAAACACAGCTTTGATTTTCCTTCCTCCTAAAATTCCCTGGTAGTTATCAGCTTCTAATTTCCTCCTAAAATTTCCCAGTAAAACTTAAAGAAACGAAACGCCACTTGGTTGTGTGCTGTAACAAGAGCTTTTGCATAGTTCTAATGTGAAACGTCACTGCTGATTTCTGCTGAAGGGTCTGGAAAACTTTATAACTAGTTGAGTGACTCTGGCTTGATGTCTGGTCATTTAGGGTTGGAGCTTATTAATTTTTTTTTTTTTTTTTTACATTGGCAAACTATTAGAATGGCCGCTGACTTGTTTTTAGCCCAAGGCATCTAGCACTGTCCCAAAGAAATCCCTGTTGTTATCCAGGAGCTGGCTCATAACACTGTAATAGGCGGTGTGGGTGCAGCCTCTCCATTTTAGAGGGTAAGACAATTTAGATATGGATGGCTGGACCATGGCAAGTGGCATCAGAGCCAGGGAAAGTACCCTAGCCCTGTTTCACCTGCCAGCACAAGAAGAGTCAGGAAAAATAGGGATACAACCACACTGACAGAGAGGCATCAAACACAGAAAGCTCTGAGCACACCTTAGCTTGAAATAAGTATTACTTCAGCTACATTATCTCCTGGACTGAACCAAGATGTTTAATGCAGTATAGTACTGCCTCCCAATCCTTGGTGAGCGCATCTGGGCATCTCTAAGGTAATGCTTCAGTGCCCAGCATAGACTAAGTCTACAGGTGGGATTGGGGCCATGAGCTGCCTAGACGTTGATGGTGTAGACCAAAACTACCTAGGTTCTGCCATTACTTTAATCTCTCTGGAATTTTTATTGACTCCAGAAGGGGTGTTCCAGCTCTCTCCCACCTCTCGTGCTGGCACTAGTGCTCAGCAATCACATCTGAAATCTGATCAGGACAAATACACTGTTTTTCAGGTTCTCATCTAAGGAGACCATGTCATGAAGTGCCTGCAGCAGAGCTTGCTCCAGCACAAGGTCCAGGGATGATTTAAAGTAACTGTGGGAGTACAGCGCAAGTTCTTTATCCAGCGTCTCCTAAAGTGGACAGAGACAGGCATCTCTAGAAAACAGATCGTCCCATCCACCTCTATTACCACCCCACGGTTCCTGCCTTCTCCACTGTACATAGAAGGAGGCTCAGTAAACAATTTTAGAGTACATCTCGAACTTGAAGATAGCTGGACCTAAATTACTTTCCTGAGATTGCATAGGGAGTCTAGGAAAGAGCCACTGGAGTCTTAATTCTATACCTTCAACACAAGATCATCTCCCTTTTTGAACCTTTATTTATGTGTAAGAAGCAATGGAGTGGTCTTGAGTATTTATCTTTTTGGAAATTAAGGTTGTATGTAAGACCTCAGAGAACTGCCAGTGATCATCTCCAGCTCCGTTTACCATCAACCCTTCCCTTCAGTGAACTGCAGAGAAAGAGGGAAAGCTGTTAATTAAAGCTCAACCAAATGCCAGTGACCGAGCTGCTTCAGAAGAGCTAAAAATAATTTCAGCTGACTATGCCACCACCTCCACATAATGAAATTCCAGAGTGTCTCAGCATTGTAATGAGTGTTCTCCCAATGAAGGAAACACATATGATGCTAGTTTTATGAGGGTGGTATGGCTTTGCCTGTACTGTTTTTGTACCATCTGAAAAAAAAAAAAAATTAAAATGGCATTTGGGTGCATTAAACTTTGGAAACAGATGGCTCAACTCTTGTTTGTTAATTATTAAGACCAAAGGTAAGATTTCAGTTATTCTAATCCCATAAAACTGCTTCTTTTCTTTCTTTTCTTTTCTTTTCCTTTTTTGTTTGTTTGTGTAATACCAATTCACACATAGCCCATTCTGTAGTCTCATTTCACTTTGAATCCCATGCGGATAGATTAGCAGTACTCACCCCATCAGATGGCTGCTCTGCAAAGTGGAATAAAAGTCTGTGCTGAACATCCCTGCAGATGTTGAGACTAAATATGGATTCAGCAAGGCATGGAGCCTGGATACTGTTGCAAGTTGCTGTTTTCTGCCCTCCCTGAACTTTTCTGTTTCCTCTTTGGGACTATGAAATGGCTAGATGGGTCAGATCACATGTGAGGTGGAGAGGAGAGTATGTAGGAAAAGCACGTTCAGCTATTCCAGGAACAAAGTCCAGGGCTCCAGGACTCCCTCGGAAGCCAGTTTCTTTATAACTATCTTCCAGATCTTAAGATTGTTTTGGGTTGTTTGGGGTGGTTGGGGGGAACTCCTCCCCTTTTTTATTGCCTCTGGCTATTTTCCAGGTTTACAGTCATGTTGCTACGTTATGTCAACTGCTTGGATGTAATCCCTCAGCTGCCTTGTGCAACACTGCAATTCCTACCAAAGAACCAGGAAAACACAACTGAGTTTCTCAGTGAAAGAAAGTCTAGCTGAGCCTACTTTGCTTGAACATCAGAGCTTTAAGTGCTTTTTCAGAACATGCAGTGCCCATAAACGTGTCCTTTGATGTCCCACATGCCAGAGATTCCAGAGGCTACAGTGCAGCTACCCTGAACAAGGGCTAAAATAACATGGAAGTCATCATCACTTCAGCCAACCAACTGGAATTCAGCCCAAGATTCCTATACAAGGTTTTTTTTTTAATGTGATATAGTAATCCAAAATCGAAACCAGAGTGACCTTGGCTTTGTTGCTATTTTAATCTCAATTCAGCCAGTTTGCTGATTATGCCTGCCAGAACTGAGAACATTATTTCTGTAGTGTGAAAATATTTAAGGCATTTGGATGCCTAAATTCCACCAAATTTCCGTATCTGCTCAAAACCAAAAAAAAGACTATGGAAAACAATCCAAATTTACTAATGTGCTTAAACATATATGTATAATTCTAAAAGGGGTCTATTTATTAATACTTAATTCCTATCGAATTGTTTTTAAAAGATAAGAGGAGATAGCTGGACAGCACATCAGATACATTTGTGTTCCCAATTTATGGAAGATTTTTTTAAAATAGGTCAACTATTTAGATGCTAGATTAAGAGCCTAGCTTTCTCAAATCATCTTCCCTCCCGTGTGAACAGGAAATGTCCTCCTAACATGCTTCCTCAGGATCAAGTGCTCTACAGAAGTAGGAATCCTCTTGAAGATTTCATTTCTGGAAAAAGTTAGGTGGGAAAGGATCTCTGCAAGTCAGCTGGAATTAGTGGGTGGAATTTCTTTTACACCAGGTATCCTCAGGTGAGAGCACTGAGTTGGGATGAGGGAACTCTGCAGGATGAGTACAGTGGCAATGTCATAGCTGTCAACATTTGCTTGATTAGAAACATTTATTGATTTCTATGTGTTAGAATAGCTCATCAACTGAAACCTGCTCTGCTATCTAATGCATCAGTCACCAGAACACCTCCCAATAAAGGATGAGGAACCCATCCTCAGAGCCCTCTACTGACACAGTTGTGCATTATTCTGCTGTTTTACAGATAGGGAAACTGAGGCACAAACCTGTGGCCAGAGCAAGCTGAAGATCATAGACCTGTCATCAGATGTTAGAACAAGAAAAACTTTAAGTTCTGAATCTGTGTCATGAACACAAGAGTATCCTTGCCTTTATTTGCTAAATGATTCATCAATAAATTAAAATCAAGAGAAAGGGAAAGAAAAGGATAAGAGTATGAAGGGAAATGGATTTTGTTTCTAGCCAAATGATATCTGTATGGGTGGAATCAAAATAGCTTCAAATAGCATAGGAAATATGCACCCATTCCTGTCACCTAGCTAAGCAACCCACTAGGGACAGCAAATCCCCCTGTAGCTGAATTCCAGAGCTTGTGGGCACGATGCATCTTCTGTGGGCTGTTGTAGTCAGCGCTGTCAAATCCACAGTCTTCCCTCCCTGTCCCTCTCCCAGTTGCATTCCCTTTCTCCACCAACTGCTAGAGAAAAAAGACAATTGTTGTAGACCTGTATCAGAGATGCCAATCTAATTATTTTTTCTCTTTTTTTTTCTTTTCTTTTTTTGAACATTGCATCTGCGGAGGAGGGAAGGGGGAGGATAGGGATTTGCAATGGTGGGGGCAGCTGAAGAAGGAAGGGAGGGGGGAAAAAGAGAAAATATTTCCTTTGGCAATTCTGTTTTGCTTTCGAAAAGGGACTGCTTTCCTCACTCCTTATCCCTCCTGACAAGTACAGGCACTTTGGGCCCTAACTGGATGTGAACATTGTCAAAAGAAATTTGGGCTAAAGGGAGGCATCTGCAGTTCTGTTCCTATTGCGCTTGGTGCTGGAGCCACTTTTGCGAATGTGGCAGGGTGGCTGGTGGGCAGACACCAGTACAGATGGGAACTTCACATACTGTATGCATCATGACCAACTATAAAAACAGTCACAACACATCAGTTGTTACCCGGCCAGTCTCCCTGGAACCTTCACTTTCAATTTCAATCTCGCTGACATCCACAGCTTACAGTGAGCTTTTATGTTTAAGCATCAGTACAGTACTAATGCAGGAGAAAAGGGGCGGCTGGGCTACCACAGCGAGGAATTAAACCTCTGATCTCGGCCAGCCGTTGGAAGGGAGGAGCAATTCAAGGGGAATTGTGTAACTGGGCTTTATGCAAAAGGGGGGAGAAAAAGCAGGGGATGGGAGTCGGGAATTTTTTTTTTGATGCCGTGAACACACAGCAAGTCAGGGGGCTTCTGAAAAAGAAACGTAGCAAGCAGGCACTCTCCCAAATTGTAATTTAATGCTTGGAATAATCCTATTGTGTCAGCTACTCACCGCCAAAGAATTGAGGATAAATATAACTTAAAAAAAAAAAAATTAAGGGGATGGCAATTTGAACAGCTTAATGTTTCTTCAAAGGCTAAGTGATGGAAAGCAGCGCTGAAGTAAATTGACAACTCGGAATTAACTGGTTGCTGGCACGGCTCAGGTAAAGGTTTGATGGTAACATGAGCTTTCCAAAGTGTTTCCAAACTGAAGTATTATGAAAAGGTAAATTATGTTTTGTATTCATGACTGAAAGCATTTTATTTTAAAGCCGGCACTGCTGATGCTGTCAAGGTGGAGATTCTAGCTTTATGTACAGTGCCTCTAGCCTTGCAATGTGAGTGAGGCAACATGACAGCTTGTAATAAGTAATTTTTATACAGTTGCATTTATCACTCAAGTAGGCTTGGCAATATTAAACACAGACCTTAAAATGCTGCAGAAGAGGAAGGACAGGGGCTGGAGGCCATGTATATTGTGTGTGTGTGTGCTTGCGTGCGTGTGTGAGTGTTTGTAACTTCTTTTTTTTTTCTTTCTCCAGGCCCGTTCCTGTTAATGTGGCACTTTTTAAGATATGCACCGAAATGCTTCCAAATTGTTAATACATCACTAAAAGGTTACAAATGAAATGACCCCATTTAGCCCAAAGGATGTTATTTTAGGCTTTAATGAATTAGACATTGCTACCATTTTCAGGCAAAAATCAATTGCCTCAATTAACAAATTTGCACAAGTCCAAATATTTACAAAACAAAGGCCCAGAAACCACATTCTTTGTTTCTCTTTCTCACTCCCTACCCTGTTTCTTCATTAACATCTTCATTTCCATGAAAGTGTGAGGCATCAGCTCTTTCTCTGAGCTTGTGAAGGCCTAAGTGTTGACAACTTTCTTATTCTTTAGAGGTTGCTTTTTTCTGTTTTAACAGGTTTTCTTTCTTTGTCATGAATAATTCAGGACAGGCTAAAAGAAGTGGAGGATGCCCATTCCTTCTGATGGAAAGAATAAAAATATAGTGAAGCCTTACCTCATTTGTGGAAGAAAATTTTACAAAAAGAGAAGACAATTTATTTTATGGGATTGAAATGAGAAAGGAATTTTCTTCTATTCACAGGATTTATAGGAATTGCAGCTTGAGTCTGAACCAAGAGGAACCAAAAATCTCCAAGCCAAATGGTAGACTCTTAAAGTTTCTAAAGCATAGCCCTGACATATGGTTTGATTTTCACTTCTGTTGCAAGGAGTTACAAAGCTAGGTGGATGCCAGTGAGCTCGGCCATTTAACGTTGAAATAACATCAGATTGAAAGCAACATAAAATTGAAAAAAGACCAGTCTCTGTTATTATTCATACGACCCAGCTGAGAAAATGATGCATTTGCACTGGGAGGTATGTCTAACTCGGGCATTGTGGCTGCCTCAGGACATTGGCTGTATGGGGAGGATGAGGACTTGCAGCTCTGTGTAGCTAGGTGTCTAGACTATCAGAYGGATGAAAGGAGGAGATGATTGTTTTGTCTCTTCCATTTGCTTATTTCATGCATCTCTGCTATCCATCAATGACGCTAAATTTAATTCATTTACCCATCTAACCCACACTGGGCTGAAGAGGACATTCCAGGACCTGTTGGTTATTGGAATTTCCCAGGACAACCATTGAGGGTGGCATTGACTTCTTAACCTTTGCTGGAACATAAGTCTCTAACTCTTAGTAAAGGTCTCCAGATAAGAGATAATGCCACATATACAAGGGTGGCACTTACTTTTGCAGCAGTCCAGATGCATGAGTATCAACTGTATATACAAAGAGAAAACAAAAAGAAAACAGTCAATAAATGTAAGGAGTCAACATCTGTTATAGATTTTGCAAATGAGTCCATAAATCACCAAAAGACACTAGCTTTTCCATATAATAAGTCTCCACAGCCAGTTTGAGTCTGAGTTTCAAGGTTTATTTTGTATCATTTAGTTATGTTCATAAGATGCTGAAAAAGAAGCTTTATTTTTTTCCCCATAAAAGTATGGTTAATATAGGTCTGTTGCAAAATGCTGCTGCTTTTTTCCTTTGACTGTGGCTACTAGAAAATTACTGCATTTGACTCAAAAAACCCCTTATATTTTCTGCTCCATATTGTGAACACGAGATCAAACACTAGAACTCAGGTGTGGCTAGATGTTAAGCAAAATCTTCTAGTAAAACCTGGAGAGGTTGCAGTCTTCAGTATTTCAGATTTTTAAAAATATATTAGACAAACGTCAGCCAGAAATGACTAAGGTGCATTTGATTTTTCTTGGAAAAGCAATGGAGTAAGTGACCTCATTTGGCAGTCCATGGTCTGAGTTGGGCTTTCAGCAGAGGAGACTTCCAAAATCTCTAGACAGTTTTGGAAAATGAGGCTACTTGTGACATAATTTTGACAAAGCTGAAAAGACCTTGAGGGTAAGGTTCATCTTATTGAACTTAAGATATCTACAATACATATTATCACACCTGATTTAGTTACCCTGGGATCCTTTCATAGACAACAAAGAGAAACAGGCAGTTTTAAGGTACAATTGTCTGACCTACTGAAAATTTTACCTTTGGCCAGATGAATCTCATCCAAGGTGTTTGTTTTCTGTTCCTGTGCTCTCACTTCCATCAGAGTACACCTTTTCCACTGTAATCCAATGCCTATCTGCTTGATACTACTAATCTGTGGTAATATAACTGATGCCATTAACCCAGTCCTGCAGACACATGTGCTGACTGTATGCAGACCATCTAGCTGAGAGTGAAGGGATATTCTGAAGGTGTGGAGTTTAACATGGTCATAAATGTTGTCAGGTTGGCTCCTAAGGAGACAGGAGATGTAAGCCAAGAACAGACTTTTGTGATGATGATTCTTTTATATATATGCCATTCTTTAATACTTCCTAGAGAGATGCTTGATACTGCTGTGTCTCTGACATGCAGTGCAGCAGCTCCTGCTATCTTATATCTTCTGCTTTGAAATGACAGAACCCATGTTGGGCAAAGAAGGATCTGTAGTTTCAATAGTCACTACAGCTTTAGGAAAAGTGTAATGTTGTCTTTAAATACCATCTTAATCACTATCAGAATTAAATACAAGTACTGAGCTTTTTTATGCAGGATCTTTCTAATAACTGATAACTAAAATATACCGTGTAGAAACAACCACAGCAATATATACTCATCTAAAATTTAGATGTCTGCTCTAATTTAGTCATTTAGGCTCTTTCTGTTGTCAATGGGACAGTGGGACAATGTCAATGCGATCTTCCCCTCCATGGGAAGGTCCTTCCCTTTCTGCTGTCACAATCATTGTCTCATCTTTATCTTTCTCCCCTTGACTGTGCAGGGAACACAGAGGACTAGCTTAGTTCCAATGTCCAGTGTTCAGATGACTTAAAATGACTGCCAACTCAGTGTGTAAGGTTATATGTGAAATGGGTTGTTAATGCAGTGTACAACAGCAAAGAAATTTTTAGCACATTCCCATTTTTTTTGAGGAAGTTATTTTAAATATTTACTGGTCAGTGTAACGCATCATCTGAGAAGACAGTTAAGTTCAAGGTTATTCATTGTACAATTCATACTGCAGGTATATGARGTCCTAAATTTGTAAAGGTCTTTTCCTGGGGCACCTGCAAATAATCTTTCCCTCATGGGAGTACCTATCAGGAGCAGCACATGATTGTATATGGGCAGACTATGAAGGTCCAGGTTTTAGAATAGGACCTGCAGAATCRTATGGAACTTTTGATTGCTATGTTTGGAAACGGTCAGAAAACAGGAGACAATTCCTGTTTTTCAGTATCCTCTCAGGATATCAACATTTCAGACAATTTCCTGTTTACAGAATGAAGATCACGGTGGGTGGCACTCTGAGTCCTTCAAAACTAAAATCTCAGGATGGAGGAGATGGGTAAGGGAATGGGAAATTAGGCATGAAGTAARCTGACATTTTTCATTTACATATTAAGATTCTTGTAAGTCCAATAGGTATTAACTGAAAAGACATACTGTCTTTCTTTTGTCTGAAATTTTGATCAATGTACTCTTGTCCTGAATTGGCTGAAAAATTACAATGTCATAGGTTCATTTTTCAGCCAATCCCAGTTGACATTGTTGCTTTAGGGTAATAGTTGGTCTACAGTGTATGACAGAAAACAACACAGCCTTGAGTATCATTTTAGCCTGATTTTTAGATCCTGCAGTGGCTGATGTCATAAAAGTGTCTGGAATCCAAAGAACTCTGTAAAACAGAGAGCTATTGCTGGTACTTAAGGTATTGCTCCACAGGGCCAACTGCTTCAGCTAGTTTGTCATAAAAATCCATTCTTGTCCTAGAATCATCATTTTAAGACCATCTTACTTCCTCTCTCCTACCATCAGAGCATCTCAAGCAAAGTATATCTCATGCAGATTGTTGTGTCATGTGGATTTATTACACAACATATCAATAAGATGTGATTGTTCTTGAACTAACCCATTTTGCTTACCAAAATAAAAAGCATCATACTGGATATCAGTTTCTTCACCACAAACATAAAATAGACCATTTTGCTTTGATTCCATGGACTATTCATAATTCCAGCTTCATAAAATTATGTAAGATACTCCTATTGATCATGTGTAGCCATGTTGTACCTTCCTGTCTGACAACTTGAAGTACTTTGAGTACCAATATATCAAATGATTTAGTATTACTTTAATAGTTTATGCAGTTTGTATTCCAGATGAATTCATGCACCTATCCTTGTAGAAGAGTTTGCACACCTGGAGGATGACATCTGTCTAGACAACAAATTCAGTTCTTTAACTTAACAAGCTCTTGTCATTGTAATAAATTAATTATGAAAAATGTGTATTGGTAATCAGGTGCAGAAAAACCTGCAACAGATACTCACCCATGGAGGACAGGAATGGTGTTCAACTGTCCATATTGTAGATCTCTGCAGTGAAAATATCTCCAAATCAGATAGCTATGTAGAATTTTCTATATTCAAGGAGAAAAAATGTCGCATTTAGACGACAGTTTACTTGATTAGAATTTAAGGATTAGCTGTATTGAACCCCGACACTATCTTTTTCTCTCCTTTTATTTACTAGGGGACTAAAGAGAGTTAGACCTTATGTAGGTCTGCAGTATAGACCTGTACATTTGGAAATATGAATCCAATCCCTTCTACTTCATAGCTTTAATAAATTGCATTGAGATGCAGTTTATGCAGAACGAATCATGGCAAAAGAAATCATAGGGTTTAAAATTACTTTCCTGAGAGTACACAAAAGGATGAGGGCCTGAAGATCACAAAGCTGGCTTCACCACTAGTTCTTTTGCTGTAACCACCAGAAAGTCCTTTTTTCCTGTGTTCACAGCAGTGCATTTATTTCTAGTATTGCCTCTAAGCAAAAGTAACCTATAACTTTTCCAGAAGAATGAAACTTGGGATATTTGACATATGACATGGATCAGTCTATGCTCAATATGA
Source organism: Phoebastria nigripes (assembly GCA_035582835.1). Taxonomy (NCBI): domain Eukaryota; kingdom Metazoa; phylum Chordata; class Aves; order Procellariiformes; family Diomedeidae; genus Phoebastria; species Phoebastria nigripes. The sequence continues at coordinate 780,441 of JAYKAV010002999.1, forward strand.
CAGAACTTAAATGGGCTTCAAAATGGGTTGAATGCTCTCCCATCTCTCAAAACAGATTTTTTTAGGATGCTATCAAGCATTGAATAAGAGATGCTTTCATCATCATGAGACTCTTCCAAAAGCTTTGCTTTAAAATATACAACCACATTATGCAAACTGAGAAGTTTCTGTGATTAGAAACCTGGAATCAGTACTCAGGAAACTGTGGAAAATTTGCCCTGCTACAAACTTGCCAAGTTCCAGGCTCAGATAATTTAATATCAGTGTAATGTACCTGTAAATCTGCACTGCTGTCTGAGCTTCCACTGTAGTCAACAGAAATTAAGACTTGAGTCAATTGCCTGAGTTCAGGCATCTCTAGTACCATTTTAGGTACTCTTTGGTACTTTATCTCTCACAGGATCTGGCACAGACAGGAGCTACTGGAGAACTTCCGAACTTGGGCATCCCAAGTGATACTAGCTGTCCATGTTTAGGCAAATGAATCAGGTCCCAGCGAATGCAGTTAATGGAGTCTAATGGAGAGGTTAGCTCAGCTTTAAGTAGAAACCTACATTTGGTCAACTGAATAGCTCTAGATGCCCTAGGGAATCTGAGACATCTCCACTCGGCTGGCAGATATGCACAGGTTTGTGGTGTCCTTCTGAGCTAGCAGTTAGTGGYCAGGTGTAACACCCACGGACATCTCAAAAGGCACGAGACATCTTTGTCTAGGCAACTAAAACATGCCCACAGGATGGGCTTCACTTGCCTAAGCATAAGTATCTACTATCCTTTTAGGTGTTTTGGAGTATCCTACTCGGCCATGGAAGCGTACATGCCTCTTGTCAATCCTGATTCATGTCTGCTAGCCTGTTCTAGATGTCTTGAATGCAATAACACATCTCAGATAGTTTTGGACACACAGGTAACAGAATCATGGTCTTAGCTGCAGGTATTAATAGGAAGTAAGGTAACTACTTGCTTTAGCTGGTGAGGCCCTCAAGCACTGTGCTTCGGTGCCAGTCACTACAAATGAACTTGTGGTGAAAAATACAGTGAAAACTTAAGAGGTATTTTGTTACTATACAGGTGGATGTATAATGATCAAGAATAAAATACAGTCTCTTATATATAAAAAAAAATAATCTAAACTCAGGGAATGGCCTGTGTAAGCCACGTGTGCAGCTCATACATTCATGTGTAAGTAGTATTACTGAAAGAACAAAGGATGTTCCTGGACATTCCCATTACATTACAAAGCTGGCCTTCCAAGAATAATATGCCTGAGAATAAAACAATAATTATAAAACCACAAATGAAATCAAAGCAATGCTGCCGAAAGCCTTAAGCACCATAGGTTTACGAGGCATGTAAATATAGCAGCTTGGATAAAGATGTAAACTATTACACTGCACCCTTTAAAATCTCACACTTCAGAAGCCAGTGGAAATACATTGGACTGAAAATTTGGATAGATAAACACTGGATCTCTGGTAAGAAATGCTATTCTTTTTCTTTTAAAGCTGTGTGAATACATGCAAGCTCAAATTAAGGAGAGCAGATAACCAACTGCACGCTAGAGATGAGCAGGCTGCTTAAAGCTACCACATAATCGGTGAAGCTTCAAAAAAAGAAGAAAACAGCTTGGGGCCTTTTTTCCTTCTTCCTCTAAAATGTGACATCATTGTACATGACACAACACCTTGGAAGGAACCATATGGGGAAATGCAGACATGTTGTTAACTAAATGCGAGCTCCTTCGCAATGAAAAAATCTCATTGCTGGCCAAACCCTGGACAGTCTCATAAAAAGCACAGCTTATACAGTGGAACTGTCAGTTCTACTTCAAGGACATTTTTAATGTCTAATGCTCTTTTTGTACAGTATTTAGAAAGGCATACCAGGAGTATAATGCTGTTTTTCATTCAGATCTAATCAGAAAGGGTTGATTCAAACTCAACACCCTAAAATACATGAGATGTTCTGATGCAGGTTTTTGCTTGACTTTTTACAAGACTGATCTTTAGATCTCTAAGCTCATTAGTCAGTGTTCATTATTCCACTGATTTAAGGAATACATGTGTCTTCCCTCTGTCTTGCAATGTCTCTTTMAGTTGGTCTTTGTATGTCTTTCTTTCACTCATTCTCTGTTTTGCTAAATGTTGACCTTAATGCAGTTTTGGATTGGAAGTTGGATCTAAAAGTTCCATTTTTTGTATTTTCATTATAGTCATTATTATCAGTAGCAGTAACAGCACTAGTAGTAGCAGCAGCAGCAGCAGCAGTAGTAATAGTAGTAGTAGTAGTAGTTGTAACAGTGAATTTAATTGAATACACTGTAAATGGCCCACTGATTTTTCCAGGGCTGCTCGGAATGTTTAATGATTGTGTCTGAGGTTATGAATTTCTACAGAGCAATGAATAAAACCTCTTAGCTTTAACACTGGGTCTTCATGGTGAATATCCACAGTCACTTACACAGCAACTGGTTCCAAAGTTGTCTTAGGTGGCTTCAGTAGAAGAGGAGATCCTGACAGCTTTAGATTATGAGAGTTAATAGATGAGAAAAGGGTAAAATTAAAATGAGGAAGCTGCCTGAACAAGTATGTATTTGTGCATTAAAAATTATGAGAACCATAGTTAAAAGTTGAAATAACTTCCCATGGAACACAACATTTGCATTTCTGTGAGTACTAATGGGATGGGAATCAGGAATTTCTCAGAGTTCCACTATGAGATATTCCCTCTCGTCTTTAGTCACTAAACTGAAAAAGAGGTTGGACCCCAATTCAGCAAACATTCACATTCAGCTTGGCTGAAATACCATAGAAACCCATCTATATCATCGGAACTAATCAGATAAAATTAGACATTTGATTTTTTCCCATCATTAGAGACTAAAATCTATACTTAATTTTAATGATCCATCTCATGAAAACGACTCTCGAAAGCGCTTAATCATGTGCTTAAATTTCATTTAAGTCTGTGATTAAATTCCATAGAAATTAGTAAAATTTAAGCTTGCCTTTAGGATTAAGTATGAGCTTAAATGTATTCTTGGTTAGGTACCTTGTACCAAATGATTTTTGATGGGCTTTGATGGTTTGGGATCTAGATGAAAGATATTGTTATTTCACTTTACAATTTGATCATGAACCAGGACACAAAAAAAGAAAAAAAAAAAAAAAAGAAAAAAAAGAGAAATCAACTGAAGACTTACAAGATCAAAGAGTATGTGGGTTCTATAAAAATGTGGCATGATGGGTCCAGATTATTGAGTTTTAAGCAGAATATTTTTTTCTCTACTTATTTAGCCTTTTGCATGCAAAACTACTTATGTATACACTCCCCCATGTAAACCTCATGTATTCAGACTAACACAGCTTCAGCAACTGTAAGCCAACTACATTTCTGGGGTAAATGCATTGCCTGGAGGGATATATTTGATTCATAATGGCTACAGCTGAATTATGGTGAGTGCTGGAGTGTTATTTATGTTATATCTGAAAGTTCATTGAAATTATTTAGATCCACATCCCTCAAAGGGTATAAGTACAACACAGGTTAGATTTATGTGGCCAAGTCCAGGTAAGCAATCCACAAGTTCTGCTTTAAAACATAGGTCCCTCAACTTTCACCAGTCATTTTCTGTGGATGTTCAAAGACTTTGTCCAGGGCCTGTACAGGGAATCTGCTCTGTAAACCATTCCCCTTTAACTGAGTTTGGCATCTAAGGATACTTGAGATTTACAAACGAGGTAAGAGCAGATCTATATCCCTGATGTTGCGGGCAAGCTATTTGCAAACCAACTAGAGCACTTCACCAGGAAATGGAAAGCCTGACTTGGTCAAAATTAATTTCTTACATTTCCTGGAAGTGTGACATTATCTATAGGCACTCTTAGGCCCTCATTCTATGCACTATGGGCATGGAAAGGGATCAGGAAGTTGGGAAAGAAGGGGGTGCAAAACCTCTGGGGCCAGGGAAAAAAGAAAAAGCAAACAGACAAACAAACAAACAAGAACAACCAAGTTAAATGGATCATAATTCAGGAGTTTAGCCTACACAGAAAAATCTCTTCTTCCATCCAGGTAAATACAATTGTATAATCTGGGAGAAAACAGTGACTAAATGAGCTAACAACCATTGGGAAATCCTGTGAAAACTGAATTACAGAGATAAAAAACTTTCTTTTAGTTAAAAGTATTACTAAAGAAAATTATTTCTAAAAATCAAAATGTTTTCTTTCAGCAAATTCTGAAGTAAAACTTTAAAATTTTGGTTTAAATTTTATCTTATTTTATGCTTCTTTTATTTCCTTACATATTTTCTTCTATAGCTGTTAAAATCACAAATAGCTGTTAATATCACAATTAAAAGCCTGTACCTTAAAATGAAATTGGAAATTAAGTTTTAGAAGTAATTGATTAGTATTCTTCCTTCCCTGCCATGTCTCCTGTGGACAAGCAAATGTTTCTAAAAGCAGTATTTTGTGATCTTAACCCATAGGCTTTCTGAATTTGTAAAATATTAAGGTGTCTAGTTTCCACTGGTCTATCTGGCTGCAAGATGAAATCTGAAACACTAATCTATCCACTGTTAGGATCGTCATTACCATCACAACGTAAAGTTAGATGTGCAATCAGAAACTGGGATTGCACTGGGCTTAATGTTTGACATTCATTATCTGTGAGAGTTTAGAAATGAAAAGACAAGAAAAGTGTGAGAACGAAAATTAGAGATACAGAACAGTGAAATCATTCAGCTGATATTACTTCATTTTGAATGTATCAGACACAGTACATTTGYAAAGAATATAGCAGATAGATATCCATACTATATTGTCAGATAATGGGTCTTTGAAGAGGAATAATTTCCAAAATGAAAGTTGAAACTGGGGTTCCTATATCTTTACTCAGGCATTTATTAAAATGGTCTGAATTTCATAGGAGCATAGGTCTGAAAGGGATCCTGCTCCCAGATCAACAGCTCTAGTCTCCTGCTCTGGCAGTATATCACATCATCTAACACCTTTTATAAACAGGTCATGCACTTAAATATAAGATTTTCTGCCTCTTTTACTCTTATTGGGGGGAAGCTGTTCTAGAATTTCATTCCTCTGCTACTTAGAAACCTACTGCTGATTCCCAGTCTACCTGTATTTATATGGCTAAGAATTAAGCACATAATTTTTCATACTAAAGTCCAAAAAGGCTGTTGAAATGCTGTTTTTAAGAGGAAAAAAGATTCTATTTAGAGACTGACATAAGAACCTGAAGCCCCAGGGGTATATTTTCAAAATGGTTAAATGCATACCTCTTCTGAAGGGTTAGGGACATGTGGCAAGCTGGAGAAAAGTGACATGTATTGTGGGGACTTACTAGCTCAAATCTGCTTTAACGTGGGAATTTCTGCATTGTGCTCCACTGTATAATGCAGATGCAACGTGTGAAGTGCGAAATACAGACACAGGTAGCCACGTACTAGCATTGCCCACGCTCTACCCAAAAGTGTGGACAGAATCAACGTAAAAGATGTTTAGGTATATATAGGTGTGACTGGGTTAATACACCCTTCTTGGTACAAATGTTGCTACAAGTCTGCTGTTTGGGGAAGAGGATGAGAAGTTTATTCTGAGTTTCCAGAGAAAACAGTCCGTGTGAGCCACATGCATGGCAAATAACTATTTTTTATTATTATTGTTGGAATATTCATATAAAATGTTATTTCAAAACATAAACTAGAATCTCAATTCATTTTGGTTAACTGGAAAATGTTCACTGCAAGTCATGGTTTTTGAAAAATTCCCATAGCCTTGACTTCTAACTTTTGCTTCCCCCATTTTCCTTGCAAACACCTGCCAAGCAAAATAGTAGAACGTGTTACATGAACTAATCTCAACCGCTTGTCTTTTAGAGGGTTAATGTTACTTTCTTTTTTCTTCTTTGCTCTTACCCCGTGCTGACTAAAAAGAACACCCAGGTTCAATGAGTGACAAATCATTACAGACCGTACAGTGTAATTAAAAAGCACAGCCATTGATCAGCTATGAGCTAAACCTGAGACAAAAAAGTGAGAGACCCAGAATAGCTGGCAAAACTTCTCATTGAATCTGTCTGAAATGGAAGATGTTCTCCCTGGAGGCATGGAGCGTGGCCCATTGTGCATTTCCATTAGAGATACATACTGACTCAGAGCATGCCATTGATGTTGGCCTATTTATGAAAGGCTGTTGAAAGAGGTTTCAGAGTTAATTGAAAAGAGCTGTTTCTGAAGTAAAGTAACTTCAAACAACACAGCTCTGAAATGTGTTTTAATGGACTGGAAATCAGTGAATTTTCCATAGTGCACATGAAATAAAAATGGACGGCATGAACTGAAAGCTGCATTGCCATTTAGTGGGATTTCTTTTACTATTATTATTATTATTATTGTTATTATTATCATCATCATCATCACTATCACTATCACTATTAATAATTATTTTAACTACAGTTGCTCAACGGACAGTGCTAATACAGCTTTGCTCTTGATTGATTAGAGGATCATCTTCTAGGGTCTGTCAAAATTTTCACTACATGTCTTTATTCCACACATTTATAATACAGGCTGCCTGCAGAAACTGTCAGACTTGTGCCATTGTAAACAAAGGGAAAAGCTCTTTCAGTTGTCAGGTAGAAGTATGTTCCAAGGCCTTTTTTACCAAGGTATGTTGTGTTTAAAATGTGTTTATTCTTAACGGTATTTCCATTTTAAAATTAAAGYATATGCCTAAATTCAAGCATGTGTTTATTCAGGTATTTGTTTAGTCTCTGCCCTGAGCTGAGGTCTTGCACAAAAGTTTGTATTTAAGCTCATGCTTAAATAAAAGCCTTTTCAGCAAAACATGCACCTGAATTTCATAAATACAWATAGGAGCTGAATATATGTTTAAATCTCAGCTTGTGATTAAATATCATTCTCAACTGAAAAAAAATACTTTTAAATTGTTTTTTAAAGTTTGGCAATGTTCAATAAAAATAGGAATGACTGAGTTGAATTTATTCCTTCTTTAAAATTCTTTTGCAGGAATTTAGAGTTAACAAGAAGGAAGGTAACTCCTTGCCCTTGGATGAAGTGAATTTAGACAACTATGTGGTATTCAGGTAGAAAGGAACAAGATCAGATTGTGAGATCCTTCCTCAGGCTGATTAATGCCTAATATCTTGAGAAAGCTCATAAACCCCAGTGAATTGCAGGGGAAAGGTGAGAGTAAAGTAACCCAGCACTCAGTATAACACAAGCAATAATCAAACAACTTCTGACATAGAGCTCGAATGATAATGAGTATTTTGAACTTCCATTCTACTCTTCATGCTCTAAGTAATTCACAAGTTCTGTTGAAAACCTCCCATGTTCCATTAAAAGAGATGACCTCACAGACATTAATTAACTTAATCTCACAAAACTCATTTGAAGTAAGGAAGAGCTATTGTCCCCATTTTTAAATAAGGAATGAAATACAAGGATAGTAATGACTTCATACAAAACCTACCAAAATCGGCAGAAATATTTAAATCACAGCCTTGCACAGTTCACCATTTTATCTTCTGATAATCCTGATTTTCTCAAAACTCCACCTCCCAAAATCAATACCTTACCTAAAAAAGTCAACATCTATTTATTTCTTTAACATTATTTTTTAAGTTTTAAGGCTTCTGGATAAAAAAAAGAAAAAATTAAAAACCCTGAAACACCCCTGGGGCACAAAAAAAAAAAAAACAGAACAAGGAAAAACTAGAAAAATTACTTCAGTTTTAAATAAATAGAAATCTCATTTTTTAGGGCTGTCATGACATTTTGGCATCTGCACTGATTTTTGAAAGTTTGTGGCTGATAATCATGGATTAACATGTGCTTAATTTATCTTTGAAGTTACTGTGAGTAGTTACATACCTAGATTAAGAATGTGCTACTTGTTCTGCAGAAGTGAGCACAGGCCGACAAAAAAGGAAAGTGATGAAGGCTATGGTTGGAATTGGAACTTAAGGACAACATAACTCCTTACTTAGGTAGCTAAACAAACAGTCTGAATTTTCTGAGGCATTAAATATTCAGTAGAGAGATTTAATTTTTCTGACACTCCAACACCTATACCTGGAATAGAGAGAATTAGGCTCTGAGACTGGGATGACTAACAGCTAATGTGCATAACTAATGCAGACAAAAGAAAGAGGAGATACTAGACGAAAGAGGAAAAACAGAAGGGACAGTGTGAATTTCTGTGCCCAAGACACATATTTTAGAATTAGGGTTAAATCCCACTGGGAAAGTAGGATTCAGAGCCTGAGAGTTTCTCTTCATGTGTTGACAAACGTATTCATCTGAGAAAAGGGATATTTGGGACATCCAGGTGTGGAGCTTGAACCTGCACTTCCCCTCTTCAGGAGGAGTGTTCTAACTACCCGATAAAAAGAAGGGATTGCTTCTTAGCATTTCAGTCAAAGCCGACTGTTGAGAACCCAAAAATTCATAGCCCTTSAGTCCAGAAGGTGAGGAACAAAAGAGCTTAACTCTAACATCTGAGGGTAGAAGTGTTGCTACTCTATTCTAGCTCTTGCTCCTGTAACATTTTGGGTTGGACTCATCTGGCCAAACATACAGTTCTAGTTAGTCTAATTGTTACCTGGAACWGCCTTTTTTCTCTCTATTGACTGTAAAGGGAGATGCGGATGAAAAATGCAGATGTAAAGCATTTTAGTGTAGACTCCCAGCATTTGATTCAGTTGCCCACACATGGGCACTTAGTGTCATTTCAGATGGCCCCAGTGTCCTGCCTACTCTCCAGCTGCCATATATTACAGGCAGGATACTAAATGTGCCCACATATCTATTAGGCCTAATTATCCTTCAGAAGACTCATGCTCCCTTCTTCTGCAGTTCCTTTTGGGTTTTATATACTTTCATATTCCTAGAACAGGTGGAGGTCCTCCTCCTGCTCTCAGACCAGTAAGCTGTGTTATACATGCTCCAAGGATGCATGCTCAAAACCTTATGAGTGAAGAAGGACAAGAAATGCATCTTTAATTTCTTGAGACATGCTCAGATATTACACAATGCACCGGCTGCTACTTCAATTCAAAATAATGCAAACAAGGTAGACTGAGAAGGACTAATAGTAGAAGTCCTTACAGTTGGCTGGTTCCTTACCTTTAGACAGGAGAGCAGGTCCCAAGCTGCGTCATAAGTGTTAGGCAAAGACCCACATACACACTGGCAAAGCATTAGGTCTCATAAGACATTTTTAACAAAAATCGTGGGTGCCTGGGGAATCTAATATTCCTAAGCAATACAGACAAGGTTTTCCAGAGTTGCTGTCATGAGCTTTGGTTCATTTATGATAATTAAGGATCCTCCATGCTCTGCTGATGCTGAATATCTGATATTCAACTTCCACAGACTTCTGAAGAAGAAATTGTGATTAAGCTCCTCTGAAAAGTAGGCCTTCACTTTAGGAGGTTGTCTGTCACAGCTGTAACTCTATTCCAGTGAGATCCTGTTGGCACAGAATTTTGATTTCACAGCTTTGATTCTTTCCTGGAGACTCTGAATATTGGTGAGACGTGATGCCTGTGCTATAAGGAAGAAGAAAAAAACACACTGAATGGAGGCCTTAGAATCATACAGTAATATTTGCTGTACTTTTCTGTAATAACTTTTGCAAACAGGCTGACTGATTTATCTTAGAACTAATTAATTATAAGCAGCCCAAACACAATCAAGGTAAACATACAAGACATCTTCCTTGGGAAATAACTAGAGGATGATAGAATGAAGTTTTGGGGATGTCACCCCGTAAGCTCCCAAAGAACAGTTCAGGGCAATGACAATCTCAAGGTTAGAAACCTAGACGTCCAGCTTTATAAAGTTCTCATCAAGGTATTGCAACGTTGTTCAAGAGGTAGATGGTAGCAATCTGAAATGAACTATGCTTTCTCGGAGTTTAACTTCGGGAAAAAATTCAGACTGAATGTCACCTAGTCATTTAATTGAATCAGAAATTAATTCCCTAGGGTCAGCTGAGATCGAAACATAAACCTGACTATAATCAGCATAACAGTGTTAGCTGAAATTATGCCTCTGAATGATAGCACCTAATAGAAGTGTAGGGCAAAGTTTCCCTAAAGAGATATTAGAAAAATGTGCTGCCTTTTCTATAGCCTTTGATATTGGGCAAGATGTTGTTTGCATATTTCAAAGTGAACTGTAAGACTATCTGATTTTCATACAAGTACCTACCTATAACCTTCAGATTTCATCACCCTTCTTGAGTAAACCAAAAATATCAACAAAACAACAGTTTTAAAAATATAAATATGGAATCAAGTCTACACTGTTCCTTAGTATGGAAATGTATGACATTATGTTTAAGGTGGGCTTACTAAACGATAGCAGAGAGATGTTGTGTTACAATATTTGTATAATCATCTGGCTTTTCCACCTTTTGGAACTTCTGGCCGTGGCCAGACACAGAGCACAAGACAGGGTATGCCAGCAGACTGCTGATCTCTCAGAGCAGAATCATATGTTCTGCTAGAGTTGATTTGAAAATAAAATCAATAGGATAATAAACAGCAGGATCTTAAGGTCATCCAACTTGGAAAGATTGTATGGAAGAGGATGTGGGTACCTCAGTAAGGCATTATAGTACTCTAAAAAAGATTGCTGTAACCATCCTGGTCTGGACATGAAACTAGCAAAATCACATTAGATCTAAACCAGTGTGGTTTTAAGTGTGTTCTAAGTCCTGCACATAAAGGGGAGGAAGAAAAGAATGCCTATAGATATCTTTGTTAAAAAATCAATGAATCAACATGGGAGGATACGAACTTAAATCAGTTTTCAGTTTCTCAGTAATGAGAACATTATAGAAGAACTGGTCAAACAGAGTAATTTTTGAATGAATAATTTTTGAATGAATAATTAATAATGAACTGTTGAGAAACTCTTTAACAAAACAACATGTCAAAAATGACACTTCATTGAGCTCTGATTTGAAACATCTCAGATTTTATAGGCTTTCATAAAATCCAGAGCAGAACTCTAAGGAAACCCTATTTCCGTTCTCATTTGTCTGTGCTGGGAATTCTGGGACCCAGAGAGCTGACAGATATATCTTTTGGATCTACCATATCTTGTGGGCCCCCAGCTTTTGGACAGACATATCTAACTGTACATCTGTCCCAAACCACTCATGAGAAACTGAATCAGTCTGTGGAGGTCTACTCAATGGAGTGGTACTCAGTGGAGATCTACTGCAGTTTAACTCATACTGAAGTGGGCAACTTGATTCAGCTGCCTAAACTTTGGTACTTAGTGCAATTTAAGGTACCCTAGGGCATCCACATCATCCACACAACAATAGCTGACATGGCACAGGACCTGCAAGAGACATATGCTTTTTTACCCGTTATTTGGAGGACAGTAGCATACCTGAGGGCATCTCAGATAGCATTTGACACCTACATTTAGGAAACATGATGGAGCAATTGAATATTTGATGAAGTGGCTTCAGATGAAATCCCACCTTTGTTTCCTCTTATATTTAGTAAAAATATCGAGGAAGATATTGCTACACAATATCTAATGCACTGTAACAGTTTTGCTAAATAATTCTGATGTGATATTTGAGCTAACTGCACTCCAGGAGTAAGGAGAATTCTCATCAGTGGTTAAATTACTTAATTTTATTTTCCCCATAAGTTATTCTGATGAGATTTTTCATAACATTTAGAAAAAAATAATTTTAAAACTCCCATTTAATTTCAAACACCTTGGGAAAGGTAACTACAGAGTTTGTCTTGACTATGGTTAAATTGCAAACTTTGAGGTACAGACTTCAAAGTCTGTACTAGCAACTAGCAACTGTACTTTTATGAATTTGGTTTTCCAGATCCTACTGCATTATAAATATAGTAACTATAAATAAATAAATTTATAAATATATTTATCAATAAATTATAAATATATAAAATTTTAAATTTTATTAAATATATTTATTAAATAAATAAATATATTTATTAAATAAATTGTAAATACATATAATAATGTTGTATTATAAACATACTAATAAATGAGTATAGCAGTTAATAACAAACGTGGTTGATGTAAGCTACCTTTTTTTTTGTCCTTCACCTTTAAATAAAGATCTTAAAATTTGTCTTAAGTAAGATTTAAGATATGTACATGTAAAGACATGTATTTAGTATCTGTAGATGTTATGTTAGGCCATAAACTCATTTTTTTAACATCGTATCATTCTCCATCTGTTTTCTGAATAAAGGAAAGACTGTATGCAAAGCATAAATTTCTGTTGGTGAAAATACAGCTAAAGCCTTATTTGCACATTGCTCAGTAGGATATTTCTTTAGTGTGTCTCTGCTAAAAGACACATTTCCAAAAAGCTCAGGAATGCTCCATGCAGATAGACACCTCTGCTTCTCAGGAGCATCAGAGCCTGGCTCAAAACTAGTATTGCAGAGTCTTTCTTCCTTTGAGACACAAGGCTGTCAGGAGCCTTGGTTGTGACCTTCCTCTGCCAGACATTTCCAATTCTGGTGGTATTTCAGATGCTTCACTTGAGATAAACCCTTCTCTGCTGGTGCCTATCTTTCCCTATTGACAACAGAGATGGCTAAGGTGATTAGTTTGGGCTAGACTCAAAAGTGTTTTGCAGTACTCTAGACATGTATTTAAGTTCGGTGTTTGGATCACTTATTCATATCTATCAAATGCTCTGTTGTGGTGAAATCATATTAATTCTGTGTATGTACAAAGGTACATTTTATTCTCCAGATGATGATGTGAGCAACCTGATTTAATAAGCCCTGCTTTGAGCAGGTTGGGATAGATGATCTGCAGAGACCACTTCCAACCAAAATTATTTTGTGATTATATGTGATGAGTTAGTTTAACGCTGAAGATCACCTTTTTGACTCTTTTTGTTGCTTTGACTCTGTATTCTGTTGGGAAGATATATTAAAACGGACTCTTAAATATGAACATCAGATAGACTGTCTAATTTGACTTCACAGACATGACCATTCACACCTGCAGTATGACTTTTGAAAAATAATTGTCCATTTAGAAACCAGAAATGCTGTAAACTGAGAAACATACCTGAAGTAGGGAAGAGAACAGATTTTAAATACATACTACAAATTAATCCACTTAAATCAAAACAAAAACTCTTCTGTTCTTGCAGATAAATGATTGTTAGCTATCAGTGGATTTGTGGAAAAAGTGCAATATTTTGAAGACAACTTTCTGAACACCGAAGGAGGGTAAAATATATAGAAATCAGCTCCATAAATAATGCTTGCTTTTTCTATGCATATGTATGCTTTTATGTATCAATTCACTGGACCACATTATGTTGCACAAACAGAAATACTAATGAGAGTGTGTTTGTCTCTGGCTAACTATAATTTTCCTTCAGCTGTTGAATTTCTGTGAAATTATCCATTGCTTTATCCTCTAGCCTGAAGTATTAATCACAATTCCTTTCAGAACAACTGCCAAGTTTATCAGTGCTTCTGTTTCAGAGCAGTAGGTAAGCAATATATTATTCTCCCTCTCCATCCATCAAACCAACTCTTTTTGAAGTCAGAGTGGGAAAGTTAGCTAAATTAAATAAGGACAATATGTTAAATGTAGCTTTCCTCCCTACAAGCTGACTTTTAGAAACACACCCTAACTACTGTTTTCTTTTATCTGTGACATAAAGATTCAAACAAGACAGGAGTTCAGGCACAGCTAAACACAGCCAGATTTTTTCCTTTTTTTTCTTTTTCTTTTTTTTTTTTTTATACTTTAAAACTGATAACTGTCTTTATGGAAAGCTTCTATATGTAACTAGGGAGAAAAGAGCAATTAAGGAGAGACAGGAGGTTCTCATCTAGTGTAAATTGGCCTAATTCCACTTATCTTGCCAGAAATCACTTCTTTCCTTCTTCATTTATTTTAATCTATATCTACAGCTAATGCAAAAAATCAAAGTGTATTTAAGATGCTTGAGAGCTCAGGTACATCTCACTTGCAGTTCAGAGAAAGAATTGTTGTAAGAAATGAAATGAGCAAGATATAATGAAAAAAAATCTGTATTTTCATCTAAGGTAAGATCCAAATATAGAGTAGGTTTTGAAAAAAGGTATATATTCCCACAAAACTTCCAGGTCAGTCTATTCTGAGAAAAGGTTTCACATGAGCACTTCTGAGACATATAGACAGAAGTATGTACAACTCAAAATCCAATTATACAGGGACCTCGAGTTCACATTGGATTTCTTGGCTTGAATGCTCTCGGTGATGTGGTCAAACAATAATGTGCAGTCTTTGACCAGCATGATAAATGGGAAGTTCAAATGAAGACTAAGTTGGGTGTCTTTAATAGTGAAGGGTCTAGAGCACAAGTCTTACAAGGAACGGCTGAAGGAACTGGGGTTGTTCAGTCTGGAGAAAAGGAGGCTGAGGGGAGACCTTATCGCTCTCTACAACTCCCTGAAAGGAGGTTGTAGACAGCGAGGTGGGGGTCGGTCTCTTCTCCCGAGTAACAAGTGATAGGATGAGAGGAAATGGCCTCAAGTTGCGCCAGGGGAGGTTTATATTTGATATTAGGAAAAATTTCTTCACCAAAAGGGTTATCAAGCATTGGAAGAGGCTGCCCAGGGAAGTGGTTGAGTCCCCATCCCTGGAGGCATTTCAAAGACGTGTAGATGTGGTGCTTAGGGACATGGTTTAGTGGTGGACTTGGCAGTGCTGGGTGAACAGTTGGACTTGATGATCTTAAAGGTCTTTTCCAACCTAAATGATTCTATGATTCTATGATTCTATGACTTTATTGACTGGGAAGATTCAGCTACCCAGACTTTGCCATCAAGTGCCACCTGAGATGCTCTAAGGAATCTGGGATATCTGGCAGATATTACACTATCCTATGAAAGACACATGCTCTTTTGGAGATGTTTTTTTGGAGATGCTCTTTTGGAGATATAGGAACCAGGCAGCTGAAGGTTTTCAGCACCTAAAATGACTCTGGATGCTTTGATAATTAAAACTCGCAGTAAATTTCCATTGACCATATTGGGAGCTCAAACGCCTGGTGCTCATGTAGAATCCTGGATGTAGACAATGGGATGCTCAGTTACCTGTACACTAGACACTTATTTAGCACAATTTAAAATGTCCTAGTAAATCCTGTCTGGTGTCCAGCTGCCATTGAAGAAAGACATGCATTTTGGAGGGCATTTGGTACCTGTGATTGGTCAACTGAATCCCTCTACTAAATTTACATGTTTTAATTGCAGATTAAATCCCATGCTTCGCATTTATGCCCTCAGTGCATTTACAGATAACCATCTTATATTCATATTCACGTTTAAACTTCAGTGCCAAAGTATGAGCTTTTCAGCCTTAGCCCCCTTCATAATCAGTGGAGAGGAACAGACACCTCCAGAAAATTATGCCTTTCACCCTGAGACAGAATTTTCAGATGTGCCATTGAGTCACTGTCTAGAAATAGCTTTCTCCGATAACTATAATGCTAGGTTTGACAGGTTAGATCAGGTTCTTGGACATCTAAAAATAGATTAATATCAGTCTGTGCATTTGTGCAAGGTTTATGCAGTGAAGTACCAGGCTGCCTGAATCATCGGTGCTAGAAGAACAGTAATGATAAATACATAAGTCTATGTCCTCTTTGTTCCTTTATGTACACTTTGGCCAGTACAATTTGTTGTGAAGTTATCTCCAGGTCTTATTCTGTGGAACACAGTACAAGAAGAGATAGTTCTCATTCAGGGTCACTGTGGATTTATGAAAGCAACAAAATGCTATTAGGGATCTTCGGCCATTCAGAGATACCTTCCTAACTGCCAGAGTTTTCTCCAGCTCACCATGAAGCTGGTGATATTTTCTTCTCTCCTGATTACAGCTCTCAGACAACCTCTTGCCATATCCACAGGGAACCATTCTTTTATCCTTGGATATTGTAAAGAATGAGTTGGCTCTTAAGAAAAAAGGTATGAAAAGTGAATTTTACAAAGCTGAAACAGTTGAATGTTCTGAATGCCTAAGCACAGCCTGTCCTGCTGCCTCTGAGACAACACCACAGCCTGTTTCAGGCATGTGTTTCTTTGTTCTAAAACAACTTGACAATCTTGAAGGACATTTTCAAGAACGAAAGGACCTTCATTACAAACTAAAAATGCTAGTAGGCAGGAGATGTGTTTTCTGGAGGAGGTAACTGGCACCTTTGTTATATTTCCTGACAATCTGACCTTAAATTGAAAAGGACTTGAATTCATATTTAGGAAAAGCTATTGCAAAACAAGAAGGGTCAAACTTACATCTTGTTCAGAATGATAATAGCATCTAGCTCCTATGCAATATTTTTTGGCATTTCATCTGAAAACTTTTTACTGGACTAGCCAGTGCCTTCTCTCCACTTTACAAAAGTAGAACTTAATCAAGCATGGGAAAAGGGGAGATAAGGAAACATGAGGTGCCCAAGGATACTCAGTAAATAAGYAGCAGAGCCAGGATGTGGTGGGTTGACCTTGGCTGGCTTCCAGGTGCCCACCAAGGTGCTCTATCACTCCTCCTCCATCAACAGGATAGAGGGAGAAAATACGGTAGAAAAGCTTGTGGGTCAAGATAAAGGCCAGGGAGAACACTCACCAATCACCTTCACAGGCAAAGCAGACTCGACTTGGGGAAGATTAATCTAATTTATTGCCAATTAATGACACAATAGAACTAACAAAACTAAAAAAGCCTTTCCCCCACCCCTCCCTTCTTCCCAGGCTTAACTTCACTGCTGACTTTTCTACCTCCTCCCCCTGAGCAGCGCAGGGGGATGGGGAATGGAGGTTGTGGTCAGTTCATGTCTCTGCCACTCCTTCTTCCTCACGTTCCCCCCCTGCTCCAGCATGGGATTCCTCCCATGGGATACAGTCCTTCACAAACTTCTCCAACGTGGGTCCTTCCCATGGGCTGCAGTTCTTCAAGAACTGCTCCAGCATGGGTCCTTTTCCATGGTGTGCAGTCCTTCAGAAACAGACTGCTCCAGCGTGGGTCTCCCATCAGCCGCAGCTCCTGCCAGAAAACCTGCCCCTCCATGGGCTCCTCTCCACAGGCCACAGTTCCTGCCAGGAGTCTGCTCCAGTGTGGGTTCTTCATGGGCTGCAGCTTCTTTCAGGGCACATCCACCTGCTCTAGCATGGGGTCCTCCATGGGCTGCAGTGAGGATATCTGCTCCACCATGGTCCTCCATGGGCTGCAGGGGGACAACCTGCATCACCATCGTCTTCACCACGGGCTGCAGGGGAATCTCTGCTCCAGCGCCTGGAGCACCTCCTTCCCTCCTTCTTCACTGACCTTGGTGTCTGCAGGGCTGTTTCTTTCCCATTTTCTCACTCCTGTCTCACAGCTGTTGCACAGCATTTTTTCATCCTTAAATACGTTATCACAGAGGTGCTACCAACATCACTGATTGGCTCAGGTTTGGGCAGCGGCAGGTCCATCTTGGAGCCAGCTGGAACTGGCTCTGTCCAACATGGGGGCAGCTGCTGGTATCTTCTCACAGAAACCACCACTGCAGAGCCTTCCTCGCCCAGCCCATTGCCATGTAAACCCAATACACGGGATTAGAGATGGATTCCCAAGCTGGAGCTGATTGGGAATGTTACCAAATGTCCTGAAAAGAAGAACTACGTATATTTGAACAGTTGCAGCACTTTTATTTCCGACATGAGTTTAAGCTAACACACAGACAGTTATTTTGGCACAAGTTGGGTTTATCGAGGATTACAGGTTTGTCTGCAAAGGGAAACTCCTTCAAAATAAGGTGAACAAGGAGTTCACAGTGACCAAGGTACTCCTCTCTACCTCCTTCTGGTTAAGTCCATGATGAGCCATGAAAGAAAACTTGACCAAGAGATTGCATGAGAAATCTTTGAGGCCCTCACACACCCAGTCTGCCTCCCATGCGATGACATGACCACAGTGTTGGGCCCAGCACTCAATTACCATCACTGAATTACTTTTTCATGTTTTGCTGCAAAGCAAGGTAATCACTACTGCTACTCCTTTGGAYTGATGTCCCATGTACACCTTGGAAAGCTAAAGCAAAATAATCTGTGCTTCAAGGGAAATAATTGAGTTCCTTTATAAGCACATGCATCAGAGTTTATCAGTTTTGATAAACACGTTTATCAAAACCAATGCACATTTCTGTGTAGTTAGTGCCAGAGACTGTAAGGGATTAGGTTTTTCAGGTGTACCCAATAACTTCTAGGTATTCCAGGTTCATGGTCTTCTCAGGACTGTTTTATTTGAACAAGATCTGCAGCCAGATCAGCAACAGAGCTAAGTTCAAAACAAACACGTTTAATTTCTCTCATCCCTATTTAAGCCACTGGGCCTTGCTGATCTCTTCAGTCTCATTCAGATGCACAGTTTCTCTGGTCCCTGCAAAAAGGGAAACCCATAGTCTGGACCCCTGTGATGACTGTTCAGCTTGTTCAACAGCAAGATTTCCATTTTGCTTCTGTTCGATGATCGCGTTTTCTCATCTTGCTCTCCAGCACGTGTGTAACTCACAAAATGACTTGTTCCAGCTCAAATTCATTAAATTTAACCCACAATAAAATCATTCAAGTTTCTAATTCACCTCTGAACTTTTCAGAGCTGGACCTCAAAACCCAGCAGCTGCCTATCACATACCACTGTTACATATTTCCCTTAGTGTAATCAATTTCAACCTCTGCCGTGCTGGTTGTTGTAGCAATAGTCACTTTTTGTCATTTTCTATAAAGTGCAAATGCTACAGGCCCTTCAGACACTGTCTGCTCTACACACATGGTGAACCCACCTTTAAAAATGTTTCTCATAAATCTTTTCTGTCACCTCTGTTTTGCTAACATTAAATTGAAAAGAGGGGGAAGGGGAAAAAAGATCCTCTAAAAAGCTATTCTGGGTTTTGCTTTATAAAAATTTATTATTTTTTTTATTTTACTTTATTTTATTTTTAACCATAAGCTATCTTTTTTACATTGAAAACCCAAGTTATTATTTCCTGGAGGTTTATAGTCGAAACCTCAGATTGTCAGTTCATTTAATGTCACTTTACTTTATGCTTCATGCCAGTTTTAAGGCTCAGCAAGAATTGACAATGCAATCCTTTCACAGCATCAGCTGACTGTGTTTTCTTTGACAGCAAGATTTCAAATCAAGGATTTAATAAACTAGTAGCTCTTCCAGTTAGCAGTGAAATGTTCTTTCAATTCCACCACTTAAAGAACATCAAACAGACCTCAGCTATACAGCAAAGATTATAGCTAAACCAGAAATGCAGCTTATTTGCATGCACAGGATCACTAGGGTTTGACTGTAAGAGAGGGAAAAGATGAAGAAATGTAATTTTGCTTAAAGTAAATGTGCATGTGAATGTGCATATGTCTGTAAGCAGACTACACATACAGAGAGATAGAAAGAAAGGACAAGGGATTGGAGATGATGCATACAGTGGTTAAATTAGTCATTTGTGCAAGTGTTAAGAAGTAGGTGAAAGGCAGTCTCATGAAGCCTGCATGCCRAGTTAGCTGGGAAAAGGTGTTACGCTCTCTCAGACCCTTCAGTGCTGAGGTTAACACTAAGTTCCACTGCCTTTACGCTGTTTTCCATTCATTGACTGACCTATCTGCCGTCCCAGCTTCCCACATCACACTTCTGAGTTTGGCCCACTGTTCACACACCCGGAGGGGAGGAAATGTAAAAAAACTCCACCTGTGAAGCCTAAAGGGACCTCTARAGTACTCAATGAAAAACATCTTGTATGTGTGCCTTTCTCTCCCTGCAGGGGCATGTGGTTGCAGCTGCACTAAGAAACATAATGAAGAAGGAGGACAAGTGATGGGGAAGAGCAGAAATTCTTCTTGCTAATCCACAGCCATACTTCTGAGCTCCTTGTGTAAAGTCAAAGTTGATAATCTAACAGTACAGGGWTGCACACCTCCACCTGTTGCAGATGGATTGAGTTGGTGCCCAAGAGTGTGMCATTAAACATGCAACACTGGGGGGGTCTGAGGAAGTGGGGGTTTATAGGATATGCTTATTTGTACCCTCGTTTTGGGAACTATGCTGTAGCCAGGGGTGTTTTTAAATTCCTGAGTTGGGTTCACAGATCAAATGTATTGCCACTAAAAATTCCTGGAAAGCAGAGTATTTCTGAGATGTGTTTCAGGTCTTTCTTCCCTGAACCTTTATTATCTTTTATGGAAGAACTGGTAATGATGACTTTTGCACTGAAGTAGCTTTTTCTTCTTTCTGCTCCCAGCCAGCTGGTCCAATCCAAAGTAGCATGGTGTCAACTCCTCTCAGCGAGAAATTTTTAGCCCTCACACCATTACCTCTCCATTTCTGCTCCATCTTCCAACTTATCCAAGCTGTGTTCACCCACCTTTGCTTAGGAGGAGTATGTTTCTTGGAAGCAAACACCTTAATTGATGTTACTTAACTGAACCTACAGGGCTATCCACATAACAATGCTCACCAAAATTAATCTGAATTAGCTTTTTTAAGTGGATTAATTAAGCTACTTTAAACTCCTATGTGGACACCCTTGTTCAAAATTAAAGAGGCTTAATTCAATTTAGCTGAATTAACTTTCAAAGTAAATTAAGCCAAATTGAATTATAGCCATTCCAGTCCACACAGGGATTTAAATTCATATGTTGAGGGCTCTAGTCACGTTAATTGAGCAAACAGCTGTAATGAGTTGTTGCCATCTCCCAGTTTTTTATTATCATCTCATTACCAGAGGTKACTAGTCCTACTGTCAGAATCAGCAGAACAGAAGTTATGACTGTACTTATCCACTGAAGTTCAGTCAGGTACCTTTGAATCCTTTCTTCATTAGTAACTAATACACCAGACGGCAAACTGAAGCAGTTGAGACAGCTGGACACTCTACCAGCTCTGCTACAAAAGCGATTACATCTGACAGGGGAGCAGGATGGAGAGCCAGAGTGGTAGCATCTTAGATCATCCCTACATTTCCCAAAACTAACCCATGAGTACCCCTGAACATCTTAGAATAAATCTTCAGAGTTCTCACGTAGTAAAACAATGAGAGGAAGTGACAGAAATATTTTACCCTTTGTTTTTGTAAGTTTGCTTCTCTTTAGGGACGTTTCTTTAGAATGTCCTTATGACAGTAATCTTAATCAAATCAATGCCTATTAAAACCAGAGAAAATGTCAACAAAGCAAAAAGATGAATTAACCAATTTGTTTTACATAATCTATAATACAAATTCTAAAGTCTTTTTGACTTAATCATTAAGAAGTACACTTACCTATCTTGTTCCCTGTCTTCAGAGAATCCCCCCTTGCTATGCCTGGATAGCTCTTGTCTGTGCACATCCATTTCAGAAAAGCCATTTCCAAATTCAAAGTCATCTAWCTCCAGCTTGCCTGCAATAAGAGTAGTTTATCCATCTTCTAGGGTGACTTCACCAAAGATGGAAGGAATGTGAACAGCCAGCACCATACCCAACCAGAAAGCTGCACTGGACTGGAATGTATAGGGTTTGTAGGAGATGTGAGAAAGCCACTTAGCTGCACTTTGTAGATAATTTATATCTAATTAATAGTCACCTTTTTTAGTTTTAATGACCTGGTTCAGATTCTGCCTTTCACAGACCAGGTTTTTTGGTTACATTTTTGGTTTTGAACAGGTCCTTTACCGAAAAACTTGTCTTTGATAGATTGAAGGTCTATTTCATAGAATCATAGAGGTTACTCAAAGCCCTGTCCAATCTGACCTTGAACACTTTCAGTGATGGGGCATCCACCACTTCTCTGAACAACCTGTGCCAGTGCTCGGCCACCCTCTCAATAAAAAAGTGTTTCCTGATGTTCAGAGGAACCTCCTGTGTTTCAGTTTGTGCCCATGGCCTCTGGTCCTGTCACTGCACACCACTGAAAAGAGCCTGGCTCCGACTTCTTTGCACCCTCCCTTCAGGTATTTATATACACTGATAAGATCCCCCCTGAGCCTTCTATTCTCTAGACTTGGCTCAAAACCTCTCCAGGGAGTATGCTAACATTTAAACACCCTGAACAACGATAGGTCAGATCAGTTCTTGAGCTTGAACTGAGTCATTTCAGAGGTAGTTACTGAAATCAGTGGAACTGTTGTTAGAAAAATACCTTTGCAAGTTCATTTTCAGGGTGGAATTAATTCCTTTTTATCTTTGCTGTCAAAAAGCAATGCCTAGGCCAATGGATTCAGACCAGTATCTCCAGAAAGCTATTTACCCCATCCTAAAAGAACTGTCCATGATAGCTAGATGATACCCCTCTCTTTCTCCTGATATAGAGTACACCTAAGCAAATAGCTTAGGTTAGACTCTTAACTTCTCCTTGGTTAATACTACATAACAGCCTATCAGGAGGAAATTATTTGGTTTGCCAGTTTACATTGGGTTGATGTTCCAAACAACTACTACAAAGAATTGGAAGAATAAATACTCTTTTAGTTTGGACTCCCTACTGAGAATGGTCTAGGACACATACTTTGTAATGAACAACAGGTTTCCTTGCTCCTGTAAAACCCAGGAAGGATACCTTTTTTTTTTTTTTTTTTTTTTTAAACCTCCCAGCCTCTCCTATGTTAGCAAATCACTTACCTATCAACATCTGAAAAGCAGTCTTTCAACAACATTTGGCTGGCATCCATAACATAAACTGAAAGTATCACCAGCAAAAGTATCATTCAAATGCTCTGTGATTGCAGCTCATTATATATTGTGCAGTGTTGTTTCTATTTCCTGTCTGAATAATTTATGTATGTAACCAACAGCTCCCAAAGGGCAGATTTTGCAATGAGATACATCATTTCAAAATTCACCAGCCCTGAGTATTAGACCACTGCAGGTTGAAACTCATTTTTGTTGTTCGTCCCAATAAATACTCAAGGATTCAAGGTTCCTGTGAAAAAAGGTGCAAAGAGGAGATGACTGCACTTAGGCTAATTTTTTTTTTTTTTTAATTCAAATTAATATTTTGAAGGGAGAAAAGAGAGAATCATTTCTTTCTAAATACTGATCACGAAGGCATAGAAATTAAAGGCGAAACCAAACCCCAGTTAGACAGAAGTGTAATTCTGTTGCAGGTCAAGTTCTTGACAAGTTTCTATTTCCTTCAATAAGTAAAACATTGCACAATATGTAGTTCTGAGGAAAGAAATTAACAGTTCTTTTCTCCTATGCAGTAAATTGGAACCATTTTCTCCCAGTCTGTCTGAACTCAGTTTCACTACACCACAAGTTGACTTAAGGAGTGATCCAAAACCCATTTATGTCACCAGGGGTAAGATTTGCATCTCTTAACTTTAGACAGATAGAAGTTAGACACCTAATCTAAGCTAGTTACCCTAGGCTCCTGTCAGAGTCAATGGAGGGAAGCCTTCTGAGGCAGATTCATTCTATTTATCTTAGGATACATGAATCACCTTAAGAGGAGCTTGTTGCTCTTCGCTGACTATAAATGGTGCCATAGGGTGGCAGATTCAGGTTTAAGCAGCTAGCTTGCAGACATTTAACTTAGGGCACATGCATTTCACCCTGGGAAGCTTATATTTTACTTCTCTGAGTTGCAGACCTGATCTTATATAACTCCAGTAGCTCCAATTATTCCTTGCAAGGCACTTCAAATGTGGAAACTCAGTCCTAGTCTTTATATTGAAATGTTTTGCTATCAAAATAACAGCTGTTTACAAGTAAAACATCTTCTAGGCCCAAGAATTAAGCTTGATTTCTGTCTTTGCCTACCTTCACTTTGTTTTTCCCATTCACTCACCCTTCTGTACATGATCTTGTACTTTCTCCTTCTTCTATGTGTTTGGGTAAGCTGTTGCATGTGCTGATTGGCCAGCAGGGTGCTTTCTCCTCAGAATAAGCAGGGAAGTGATTTAAACTCTCTTTCCCATGGTGAGGGCACTGTTGGTTATCTTTCCTTTCCCCAGCTGCCAGCTTCCACAAAACTTGTCAGAACACCATGTCAGAGACATCTATCCTCTCAGTCAAATGTGGTTAAAATTAGCCAATGTGTTTGAAAATTATTTGAGGGAGGAAGAAGAGGAGGCAAACATACTGATGGGCAGGACATATTCCCTTAAAATTAGACTAATCATATGCTTCCTTACCACTAAGAAATCTGGTAAAAGTTCTAGTATAGACGTACTTACAGAGGCAGGAAAGACCTTTTTTTTTCTTTTTGGTACAACTCCTCTCTTTGTGGGGATGATATAAGCTACGCCAACAAAGACACAATGCTAGAAAACATTTATTTTTCTGGATGTACTGGCAAAATGGCTCTCCCAGATGTTCCAGTTTCCTCTTCAGCCCTATTCTGTGGGACAGTTATCTTAGCATATTTACTTTTTACCCATTGGGCTTTTTTTTTTTTTTCCCCTAGGAATGCCTTAGTTTGTTATGCCCTGAAACACAAAGCATTAACAGCCTTTTAGAGAGTGCCAACACATGGTGGAGGTAGCTACCTGCTCTGTTTTCCATAAAACGGGTGTTAATAGGCTCTAGAGGGGTCCCTCAGTAAAGAAATGGAGGAGTTCAAGCATTTATTGACTGGCTTGTATCTCGTAGAAATATTCGAAGTGGAACACAGGAGATGTGGAGAAAAGCCACACAAATGAGAAGCTACTAATGAAGTGTTTTTACAGTTGGAGTTCGATGTGTGAGCTTGTAAAAGGTGATTAACTATTATTGTGTTTTCATCTAACTGGTTTGATAATTTGTTGGTTAAATGGCTCAGCTGAGAAACCAGTGAGTGTCCTTGGAAACATGCTGGTGCAAGAGTTAAAGCCTCAAATCCACACGGAGGGGGCAGGTTTATGTTGTGGATCCATGATACACTTCTCTTTTAACAGGTGAAAGAAAGAAGTTGCTGAAAAGTCATATTTTGTTCTTACAGGGTTCTGTTTGAGCCTATTCCAGTCATTAAAATTGAACCCCCTTTAGATTCTTTTTCATAATAAAGGCAATTAACAAGTTGATTCTCTTCTTTTTCTTCTTTCTTTCTTGAATTCTTCTTTCTCTCTTTTTCTCTTTCTCTTTCTTTCTCTTTCTTTCTCTCTATGTCTCTCTCTTCTTCTTCCGCCTTCATTAAAGGACTCTGTTTAGAAGAGAATATTCTGGGCTTGATTAACAATTAACTCAAAACAGTTAACTATCACATTAGAGCAGCAACAATATAATAGAGGAGACTTGAAAAAGCAGGTTGGAAAAACTGCAGGCCTCACTTTTCTAAAGAAAATTACTGGAAATCTGTAGTAGGGGATGGACAGGAGAAGATGTGGAAGGTTGTGTTTATTATGTTTTTGTGCTCTGTTTTTCCAAAAAGTCTTCCCTTGTTCCCATTTCTGAATTCAAATCTAGCCACTTTAAGATTGTAAAACCTGTTTGCTAACATAAGAACTGGGAATTTTATGGCCTTACTGCAGATATATGTCTCTGAACCAACAGRTCCCTGCAAATCCTACTGATTTTAGCCTGATGATGGTCTTGACTGTCAGTAAAACTGAGTCAGGTCTTGGTGGTAAACATTTACTGTGTTTAAAGTACTAATGAACAAGAAGTCTGTGTGTCAGACATCCCAAAAAGGACTCGGCAAATGGATTGGGTGTAATAAACTCATCTCTAACAAACTGAATAGATGGGCTGACTGAAAATCCCGATTCAAAAAATAAAAGCGTGAAAAAAGTTGGGGGTCTTTTCAGAAAAAAAAAAATGTTGTAGCAAAAAAACCCTCCCACAATAGTTTGACTCAGAAAATGCCTGTGGGGCCATGCTGGGGGTTGCAGCTTCAGTTTTTTATATCTTCCTCCATCATGGTTTGTATTGCCCAGTCACACTGAATCTCTCATGGTGCTCTTAGATGTAAGACCCCAGGACATACCCACTGCCTGTTATTTTGAGAGAAAACCCTGTGTACCACAGGTCATATAGACAACAAGGGCATCCAAAATCCCAGGAAGCGAGACAACAATGTTTCTGTCAAAATAAGTTGATTTTCATCCTGCTTTTGACTAATAGTCTAAATGATTAGCTTTATTCTTTTTTCCAATTTGCAGCAAATTCTACTAAGAAAAAAATCCCTGAAAAAGTGACACAGCCATAGATATGATAACCATGTTAACTTACTTTTTCAGATGTAGCTCATAAAAAGGGGGTGTGCCTCCCCCATTTAGAGGAGGCAGAGTCACAGTCAGGTCTTAAGATTTATTCTACATTTTTTCAAACAACCATATTGAAAAAGAAAGTTAAAAACATGAAAACAACAAAATAATTGAACAATTTAGTTTGGAATGGATCTCTGGAGGACTGCAGTTCAACCTCCTACTCAAAGCAGGGTGAACTACAACATTATATCAGGTTGCTCATGTCTTGTCCAGTTTGGTTTGGAGTATCTCTAAGGGTGAAGATTCCACAACCTCTCTGGGCCCAAGTTCCAGTGTCTGATAATTCTCTCTTTCTTTTTTTTTTTTAATATGTAATTATAATTTCATTTATTGTAACTTTAGTCTTTTGTCTTGTCTTTGGGCGTCTCAGATGAGAGTCTGGCTCTGTCATCTCTGCAAACTCCCATTAGGTAGCTGAAGACAGCAATTAGATTGCTCCTTGCCCTTCTCTTCTCAAGGTGGAACAGACCTAGTCCCTTCAGCCTTGCACAAAATGTGCTTTAGTCTCCAACTACCTTAAAGACCTCCACTGGACGCACTCCAGTTTCACAATATAGGGCTTCCCGTAAGCCAAACAGAGGGGAATAATCACTTCATTTAATCTGCTGCTACATTTTTGTTAATGTACCCAGTATGAAGTTGGCCTCCATCACTGCAAGGGTGCACTGCTTACTCATCTTTAGCTTGTTGTCCATCAAGCACACTCTACCACAGAACTGTTACCTAGCCATTAAATTTCCAGCCCATGAAATTTCATGAAATCTCTCTGTACTGGGTGCAGGCTTTTGAGTTTGCCTTTGTTGAATTTCTTGAAGTTCTTGCCAGCTCATCCCTCCATCTTAATCCCTTCTCAGTGTCAGTCCTGCTCTCTGGCATCCACATCCATACTGAAGAATCGCATCCTTTTCTGGTGTACAAGAATTGGAAAAAATGTCAAGAATTAAAAGGACCACAGAGGAAAAAAAAAAATAGCACACACACACTTTTATATATTTTGAGGCCCAGAGAAAGCGAATCAAAGTGTGAGACAATTGAGCCAGCAGAGAAAGACATAACAAGACTGACTGTAAGTTCAAGACAGACAAATTGAAATCAAAAAGCAGTCATGACTTTTGAGCACTGAAATAAACAACCAGGACAACTGATGGAGTCTCCAGTTTTTGATGTCTTCAGATTAGGTCCAATTGTCTCTCAATGTGAACTGCTTTAGCCAAACACAAATTACTGGTCTTGACACAGGGAATAGTGGATGAAATGCAATGACCTGTAGTATGCAGGATGAGAAACTGAATTATCTAATGGACTCTCCGAGGTTAAAGCTTTTGAATTTATGAATAATGTCTGGGACAAATTTGTTGCTGAAATGATACAGATGTCTATAACGATCCCTGCTCATTCTACTGTGTGGCTGTTTTTCTTGCCAAGTGTAACCACATAATGTTTCCAGAAAAATGGGCACTGAGGCACATATCATTCCAGGAATTTTTTGTTCTGACAGAATTAATAATACAAACATTACATTAAATTCAATAACATGGATGTGGACACATACAGGGTAGACAGACAGATATCATACTTACACTTGACATCTACTTCTATTTCCTATGTACACATATACCATATAAAACTTATAACATATACATAAAACATATAAAACAAAACAAGGATTTAAAGTAAAAAAAAAAAAACTCATAAGTTAACAATTACTTCAACCAGTAATTCCTATGCACGACATGGGAACTCCATGCCAGCAGATGGGAGAGACACCCATTATCCAAGGCAGCATTCAGCCAAATTTATGACCACCATTTCTCATCCTCCCATCCAGGCACCTCCGTAAAGAGCCTGGCCTGCTAGGACCAACAGGTCCTTCTCAGTGGAGCTGCTCCCCAGACAGTCAGACCACAGCCTGCATGGATGCAGAGAGTTAATTCATACCATGTAGAAGACTTGTGATTTGCCCTTGCTGGATGGCATGAGATTCCTGTGGGGCTGTTTTTCTGGCTTGTCTAGATCCCTCTGTATGGCAGCCCTGACCTCTAGCATATCTGCTCTCCTCAGCCTGGTGTCATCCACAGACTTGATGACGATACCTTGTGTTTTCTTCAGGTCATAAATAAAGATCCTGGGACAGATCTCCAGGTAGAGTACGAACTATTCAGCACCACATTTTCATCCTGATCTAGCCAGTTTCTCACCCATCTAATCACCCACACGTAATATGGTGCAGAACCATACAGCAACCTATAGTGAATTTTCACATCCAACCCAACACTTAATATTTTAACTGAAGAGTAGGTGTACAGGAATGAAAAACAGTCCATTTTTACAGTTCTTGGACTAATTCCACCTTTCCCCTTCGTGGTGCAAATGATTTTTCTTAAGCCATATCTACATGAAACTTTGTTCCTATTGCAA
The DNA here is from genome assembly GCA_035582835.1 of Phoebastria nigripes. Classification (NCBI taxonomy): domain Eukaryota; kingdom Metazoa; phylum Chordata; class Aves; order Procellariiformes; family Diomedeidae; genus Phoebastria; species Phoebastria nigripes. The sequence goes on from JAYKAV010002999.1 coordinate 809,140, forward strand.
ACAAAATCTATTTTTACTGTTCAAATGCATTGTTCTATTTTTAGCCTGAGATCCTTCCCAGCAGAAGCCCAAGAATTTCAGCCAGTATTGCCACAGAGCCTTCACATTTATCAGGATGATATTAGAGAACTATTGCCCCAGTATTATTGTGTTCTACAAGAGAAATTCAGTACCCCTAAAAAACAGCGGAGCCAGCCACTCACATCATGTGTTTGTGTGAGGGTTATAAGCTATGTTGTAAATATAATAAAAAGACATGTAAAATCTTCGATGATTCCTGCTTTTACAGCAATTAATTTTAAAAAAAAAAAGTTCCTGAAACGTGCACCACCACCAGACAATCAAGACTGAGAAAGAGAGAGAGAGAGGGAGGGAGAAAAAGCTGGCTCCATGCGGGGCCTTTTTGCTTACAGCTATGAGACAGTACTGCACTTTTTCCTAATAACCTTGACCTGCTTTTCCTGGCTCAGCAGTAGCATCTGTGTCACATCGGCTTAGCATCTGTTTATCAATCTAACAGCACAAACCTGATTCCTGCTCCTATTCTCTTTAGTGCTCACGATATTAAAATGACTGAATTAAACCAACAGAATTCAGGAAGCACGAGACTTAGAGATGGGAACAGCTCTATGGAAAGAAAAGAAAGGGGAAAAAAAAAAGAAGCAGGGAAGAGGGAAACCATATGTAGAGCTCCATTTATATATTCGCAATGGATTTAAATGAGAAATTTGTAATGAATAATCACTACTAAAATCTCTTGTGCAGAATTCAGGGCCACAGGCTTTCGAAACAGAGAAGGTAGAAATCATCTCAGACTTTTCCATGGATCTTAAGAAAAGACATGGCAAGTACAATGAGGTAATAAATTACAATCTGCCTGCAGTTTCTGCCTCCAGGTAAAAGAGCGAAACACCAGTGAATAAGATTTAGTGCAGATCTTTAATAAGCAGGGTGAAAGATATTGGGAACTCCCCAGGCTTGTCCCTGTGGTTTACTTTTTCCCTTTTGCTACCACTGCTATGCTCTTTCCAGTTTTGAGATCTTTCTGACCATAAAGATAGTCCTGAGCTTGAGGCATTTTTTCATATTTAATGCTGGCCTGAGAAGACGTGGACAGTGCCCACACACTTAAACCATTCAGAAGTCCCACATTACAGGACAGCTTCTGTTGCTTGGAAAGGTATAGTTCATTCCCAGAGTAGTCACCCCATACAAAACAGCTCCTGACTCCAGAGCCGTTTCAGAAGAAAGGAGAGCTGTCAGCTGGGGAGTTCAGCTGCACAAAGTAGGCACAGCAGGCCAAAACTGAGGTGTCAAATAGGCCAAAGTTATTATTTATTGTTTATCATTGCCATGCTCAGATCTGAACAAAATCAGAGCCCCACTGTGCTGTGCATACACAGCTTAGTGTTTAACTTCTGATTCCCCACCTACACAGAAACTAAGACAACAGGAAAAGGAGGAAAAAAGAGAACTAGAGAAATTCTCTAATCTGCAGGAAACTGCTTCATGAGTCTGAGGTATTGCAATGACTTGAGAAAAGGTCTAATGCGTACCCAGTGTTTAAACCATAAAACAGAATAGTAAACCAGACATACCCCAAATTAATAAAAACTCACACTGTCTGCCATATCAGCACAAATAGCCAGGGCTTTGGGGTTTTGCCTCCTATTCAAAAGAAAGTTTTTTTCCAGAATCACAGAGATCGCTGAGTCCACTAATGCTGCAGGGGAAAATTTAGTGGGTACTGATTTCGACAGGTATTCCACCCAGAGACACATTAAGTATCCACCTACTGAAGCATCCTAAATTATTCTCTGGAGATCTCCCATACTTCCTTACCCTGAGAACTCTAAGACCAAAGGTCAAAAGCTGACAGTGGTGTGGCTGAACACCAGTGGCATGTAAGAGGTCCTTTTACAATAACATATATACACATCATTATTTATCCTCCCTTCAAAATGCATTAATGGAGGCTTTGGACTACATCTACAGTAATGCAAGTCAAGCTGCTCCACCAGATTTTGTCCCTACATCCATGATCTGGTGATTGCAAATAAGGGGGAAAAATAGATGGAAAGAAGGGACTCATTGCAGCTATACAAACTACCAGCTATCAAAACCATATGACTAGATCTCAGTGTGAGGTAAATACATGATTTACAGGCTAATTCACTGCTCAGGCCACCTCCAGTGAACTTAGATTAGTCAAGAGATGAGTTTGAAAGAGAAAACATATGTAAAGAATTGCTGAACCTCCAAGGAAGGCTTCTTCCAGAGGGAAGAAAAGGATAAAATGATCTGGACTATAGATCTGTGAGAGCAGACAGCTAACTTGCAGTTATTCCAGAGTTCTCCCTAACATAACAGTGCACGTGGTTTGGCTATGATATGAACTTGAAATCCGAACCCCTTTTACCTCTTCATTTTTAACAGCTTTTTACTCCCTCCATGTTGCTTCACCTTTTGTCCGAGAGCAGTGCCAGAAACTCATAGGAAAACTCACCCAATGTCATTGAGGTTGTAGGATTTCACCTATATTTCACACAGGAAAGCTTTATTGCCCCAGGGTTACTCAGAATCTTTCCCTAGCTCATTTTTTCAAAGGCTGGGTTTGATTCGCATCAGTAGCTGTCCAGACTTCACTTTAGGATCCCTCATGCCTCAGGCTGAAGRCTGAAAGTGCAGGAGGTGAACAACAGGTTGGGTTTGAGATCTGGCTTTTACGAAGCCTGGGCTCTATCACTGCACGATTACATTTGTGTGTAAGATAGGATATAGTTTTAAGAGCATGATAACTGATCTCAAGACTAGAACTAACTTTTATCCAGGAGGCTTTTTGGAGCAGCCAAGAGGTAGTTAAACCAAGAGTAAAATCAGCAGGGAGAAGATGTGAAAAAGACAGACTTGAGATATATGGAACTTTATTCCACTGTTAACAAAATCAAGAGTTTGGAAAAGTGTGTGACAACATAAAAAGCCAGTCTTTTTTTTTTAATATCTGTACAAGGAATCTAGGTAAGGTGTCAACAGCTCTCACTGGGTTGTGGCACTGCAGTATAACTGAAATTTAGGAGGACAGCTGTCATGAATAGTGTATTAAAGTCTCTGGTTATAACCTGTTTAGGAAGGAGCGAATGAACAAGAGAAGGTATTATGGGTACATAATGGTGGCTTTCTTACTGAAGACATTTCTACTTATAAGTGCATAAGGAGATGAGGTTCACACAACAGTCCCGTATGTCTCATCTGTCCGTTAGTCCCCATCTCCACCAATAGCTTATGAAATCTTAGCTAACTTAAATCTATTTTAACAAAGAGGTAGCAAGAGGAGAAAAAGAAGAGAAAGTTTGTCTCCACATGGCTGTGAAGCCAACCACTGAAAATATGCCCAGGTCAAGCCAAATTCAGCAAACACTCTTTGAGCAGCTAGACAAGCTGAAGAATAACAAGGATCAGGTACTGGGACAGAGCTGGGGTTGATATGTGGGAGGATAGTGTCCTGGGGAGGAACCAGACATATTACCATGGGGCCACGTGGGAGGTGTTGGAGATATAGGCATATAGGGTATGGGCTTCATTGGTTCTGATCCATTTAGAACAGTTTGTTTTGATATTACTGAAAGTTTAGAAATTCAGGATCTCAACTGACTATTGACCATGCAAATGTGTTATGTCTGCATATGTATATCTGCTGTCTTACAAAGTTTGGCTGAGGTATTTGAGAAAGCAGGAGTTGTCACAGATCAGTGAATCRAACAGTCTGAGTTACTCCCTGAGCAACTATCCATAATGAAAAAAAACAGAAGAAAATATCTTTTTAATGGGGGACTTCAATTTGGGAGACATATGCAGCCAGCAGTAAACTTCTCTTCAAATTTAAGAAAAATATAAAGATCAATTAATTATGGGCTGGCAGTTGGTGGTAGCCTAGGGACCAACTGTTGTTATCAGATTGTACTCCATACAAACAGAGGACAGGACGAACCAGTAATAAATACAGTTGACTCTCCAAAATAATTCATTTCTCAAAACTGAGAAATTAGAATGAAATTTAATAGGTAGGAAAAAAAAATCAGGAAATGAGAGTGAACATTGGGATTTTTTAAGAGGCGTCTATGAAGCGATGAGTCCAACTTTGAGTAAAAGTAAAACTTTGTTCAAAGGCAAAGGAAATGCGCTAATTAGAAATAAGAATGCAACATGTGACAACGGGAAAGAAAGARACCTTAACACACACAGCAATATAAATTAAACATTATAAAGTGTAGAAAATTGATAAAGGAAGCTAAAGACATCAAAGAAAATCCCATGGTTAGTAGGATTAATGACAATGAACTTAATTTTTAGGAATAATTAGGAACAAACTAAAACCTACAAATAGCATAAGACCATTTAGTAATGGAAACTGAAAAACTGTTTAAACCGTACAGTGTAGGGTCAGGTCTCCATACATTTCTGTTTATCTAATAAGGCTTGAACAATTTGCATCCTCRAGGAACTTATGCACTGCGAAGTGCTCTATATCATGTAATTTTAAAAGTCATTATTAAATTAGTCTTATGGCAACTTTTCTAGTATTTTTTCTAGGGTCAACTTCAAAGTAATCAGTCTATCCTTCTTGTCAGTTCATTTATCTCTGTTTTTAAATATACTGGTACAACACTGGCATATTTTCCTTTTCTAGAATTTCTTTGTTATGCCAAGATTATTAAAAATTAACATCAATGACTGTGTGATTCTGTGATGAGATTACAAGTGCATTTGATAGACTGTGTAGGTAACCTAATATATCTGAAGGCATTTAAAATTACTACCACATATTCTAACACACACCAAAAAAAGCCCACTCTGAACTTTAAGGAAATTCCATAACAAGAAAACAAGCATTCAGTAGAACAAAAAGTGGATGATAAATATTAAAAAGATAGGTTTCATGGAGGAACAAGCACTGAATAAAAGTTGCTTCAGATTAGTTTCATGGGGAACAAAATTGGTTACTCAACAATTACATGGTCTGAAAATAAATATAAAATGAATGCTGTTAAAATACRTTAAAATCAACATAGAAAGGCACAAAATGATAGGACCAAGCAACCAGACAGAGTAACCTAAGTATCTTGATAAACCAAATTCAAAAAACCCATATGTCTTAATACTCGTGTGAACAAGGAATGAGGTCATATCTACAGAGTGGTGTCTATATCCTGGGAAGTAGTGACTGTGGAAAGGACTTAGTATGATGCTGAAGCAGGAAAAAGGGGTTTGGCAAAATGTTTAGGCAAACAGAAGTTATTGGGCACCACAGAGTGAGAAAGGGTCGAACTCAACAGTCTGTGAAATACCAAAGCTTAGTCTGTGTGATCTAATGGACCCTTCTAGCCTAAACTGTGAATGTTGTTGAGACTTACTTCATCTGAATGGATTTGTCTATTCCCTGTTAGACATTCCAGGGTGTTATTGCTGAATGCAGTGAAATATGTAGCGTTTCATAGCTACATGGGTTTTCTAAACTAGAAGGGACCATTATAGTCTGACCTCATGTATAACGAGGCTACTCTAGCTATTTTGCATCCTGTGGCCCAAAACATGTTGCTGTACTTGCTAAGAAGAACATGAACATGTCATTCAGGAAATCTGAATCTGATCTTTGATTGCTAAACAAACAAATTAATCAGAAACTCATAAATGAAGATTAAATAACTCAAAAAATGCTTCCTTTCTACCCCTGTGGACGTGGACAACTGTCAACTCTCCAACTCTGTCTATAGGATTGACTAGCCTTAGGTAATATAAATTATAATGTAAATTATTCCAGCGTTTCACAACAGTTTTTTACCAAATGGTTCTTGTATCAAATCAAAACCTTTTGTACAATCAAAGCTTTTTTTTTTTTTTTTTACAGAGAGTGCTAAAATGGGATCCCACCTACCTAGTTTAGTCCTATTCTTTTAGTTATCCTTTAGTTTAGTCCGACAAAATTTTAAGTGATTTTGGAACTTTCCCATCAGCATCCACATTTCCCATACGGTGAACAGTTAGAGCATGCTTTTGAAGCCTTGAAAAGGAGGACTYTTATTGCCCCAGTGGACATTCAACATCACTTGCCTTTCTTCTTAGACAGACACACACACGCGCGCGCACACACACACATGAAAAAAAAAGAACCACTTATGAAGAATGAAAGGCACAGATAATTGGTTTTGTATTGTTTTCTGAACTGGCATCACCATATTTTGTCTAGGTTAATACAATAAGCAAAACATGAACTTCCAAGGATAGCTTCAGAGTTCAGAACACTGTCTTTTCCAGTCTAATTCGTGTCTGGTCCAAGAAATGGGTAGTTTTATAAAAGCTTTTTTCTKACTCTGTGTTTGAATAGTCTCAAATGCCTCATGTCACCAAGGACCTGACCTATTCATGGCATAAATCAGAGTATCCCCAAAGTTACTCTAATTTGCACCATTATGCTTGTACAACGTGGAACTTGTTCTAATGACAAGGGAAGTGTGGTTTGAAGGAATGTCCCAGATAGTGTTATTTTACTTATGCTCTTCACACCAAAAAGTGGTTTATACAGGAACTACTGAGCTTGCTCTTCACCATCTGCAGATTTACCCACGCAGAAGAAATTCCCAAGGGGACAGTTAAACTGGTTTTCTAACTGCAAAACAGCCCCAGCAAAGACCAACATCTGGCCAAAGTATCCTGTCAGGGACCTATGCTCACTGTGCATGATAAACATGGCTCACTATTATTCTTGGTTTATTTTCTTCTGTCACTTGAGATCATAAGGGGAAAAAAAGCAGCAGATAGAGAGGAGAAAGGAAGGCAGAAATGATGTAGTAAAAAATACCAGTATTTTCAGAAATTGTAAATTTAAAATGGCATAACCTTCCTTCAGAACACACAACAGCACCATTTTCTAAAAGACCTGTGACTTTGCCCTAGAGCCACTAGTTAATGTTCATGATGCTGTTGTGTCATCTCCCACTGGCAAACTGCAGCACACCGCAAATATTGTGAAATGTTCTTAGATTTTTCATGGCTGAGATTGTCCTCAGTTCCGGACAGAACTGAACAAATCTCTTCATCCTTTCTTGCATTTCCAGTCACCCATTTTCATCCACTAGAAAGAACACTTCATCTCGAAGAGCTTTTGGAGAACCATTCAGCCTTAGTCATCTTACTTCCAATTCACAAGCAGCACTGACTGAAAAATCCCATCGTTTCTTAAATTTTTGCTCTCCACAGCTCCATCTGGTCTATAGAAGATATGGTTTTATCATACTGATAGTCTACAGTACTTGCGGATCAGTGCACAATGAACCCAGCCTGAGTATGTTATACTTTATGCTCGTCTCCAGCCAATTTAGTATTTCTAACACGATGAAGAGTTTGGGGGGGCTACTTAGACATCCCAAGCTCTGGACAAGCATCTTTCCTACCCTATCTCTTTATGTGGAAAGATCTGTTTGTTCAACTAACTTGCTCCTCAGTGTCTTTTCCAGTCTCCTTTTGATGAAGAACTTCTAACTTACTGTTTCCTTCCCACAAAAGAAATTTTCCAGCTAGTTCTTTTCCCATCAGCCCAGGTATCTCTCATCATTGTTCATCAGGAATATATTTATCAGCTCCAAAGCTTAATCCAAGATTTACTTTACCCATCACCTCTTTTTCCTGTTTGTTACCTGACACCTTCCCAGCCTTCCAACATCCTCAGCCATTCTCCACACCTTCGGTTAGCATAAGGCTGTCAGCATCTCATTCCTTGTCCATGAACCTGCTGCACTGCTTTTTTCCTAGTCCTTCTGCCTGACTCCCTTAAATCCATCTTCATTCAGATTATTTCTACAGTGTAAGACCAGAAAAGTGAAAAATCCTACCTAAGTATCACTTTGACTGTCTTTTGTACCTTGAGCTTGATTTCAACAACCTTACCAGTCTTCCAACACTCTCTCAACACAGTTCCCTTCATTTTTTCATCAGCCTTTTCATTGTGAAAAATTCCTACGTGTTTCTAGTCTCCTATGCTATCAGTATCTTCTATTATCTCTTTTCAGTATTATTAGATAGGCTTCTGCATTTTTTTATAATTATTGCTGGGTTTTGTTATTTCTAACATGAGAATAACATTGTACAAAAATAGGTTTCTTCCCTTTTTGCTTTTAATAACCCCATACTTGGGAAATACCTGGGCTCTTGTTTTTCCTCTAATGGGGTATTTATTCCTCTGAGACACTGGCCAGCTAGGAGAATATTTATGTGGTAATAAAAAACTTCAACAGAGGGTTGCTTGGATCTAATAGTCTCAGGTATTTCAACACATCTTTGCTTGTCATGTGTCATGCTGAATTACATCGTGGCCTGCATGTGACAGCAGCCCATAATGTGACCTGTGTAATATAGTTTGAAATGTAATGTAGTGGGAGGGGGGCTTAAGGGTAAAAACCACCCTTTCGTGCTGGCTAAAAGCTGTGGGTTCAGAAAGAAAGCAACTTCAAACTGTTGGGGAACTGGAAAAGATCAAATGATAGCTCAGCAACAAGCCTACAAAGAAATCTGCAATAATAGATTAAATGATACCTGTAACACATTACATTAATATTAATAACTGTCACTAATATTTTTCAGTTTTACAGCACAGATCATTTTTTRTCTGAGTCATCAAATAACTGCTAAATGTTAATTTGTCAATTCACGCTTGGCAAATTATAAATGGTTTATAATTAAATACAAATACAGAAAGGTAAATAACATTCACAGAGCATAAACTGCTGGCTGGAACACAGGGACAGAGCCATGGAAAGAAACCAGGTGTCCTGATTCTCAGGACTGAGCTTTAGCCTTTTGGTAACATCTCTTTCCACCAATCATGCACTTATACTAATATATCCTGGCTTCAGAAAAGAGTTGCTTCTTTACTGAATAGCATGGCTGTATCAGGGAGAGAGAGGGTATGACAGATTTCCATTTGAGGTAAAGGAATGAAAAAGTCCTTCTGTTCTTACAGAGGATCTGATTCTCTAGGGAAATGATGCTATTTGCCTAGACGAGGGAAAAAATGAAAAAAAAGGGAAAAAAACCTGTTTTTTTCTGGCAGAAATGGTGAAATTTCACCCTTCAGCAATTTGGTGAAAACTGATAGCTGTGGACACTTCTCAGCCTGGGTAGCACAGCAAAAGACTGCACCATGCGAACTGGCAGATGCAAAGAGAGAGAGAGAAAAAAAAATTGCACTTTAAAACTGTGCGCCAGGCTGTCCAGCTCAGTTAATCTGCTCTGCGGTCCTCCCTGCTTGCACAGGGCTGGTGTAAACTCAGAGAGCAGAGAACCRCGCTCATTTTTGCCAGCTGAGAATCCAGCACATGATAAAACAGATCACTAYGAACCACTGGTGAAGGGGCTGTACTTGGGGAATATGTTCTTTAACTAACCTGTGCTCAGTCGCAGTCCTTCTTTCCTGCATGAAACACGAACAGGAATCACAACACAGATCAGATCAGCTAGGTCTAGCTCATCTTTGGAGCTGCAAATGGAAGCAGGACCATGACATGGCTTTGCAGGAGAAATACAGGCCAAGCCACAAAGGTGCATGGTGAAAAAAATCCTAATAAGGTACAAAATGTGCTTGCTTTATTTTGCACAAATCAATACTGGAAAATAAGGTCAATTTTAAAACTGGAAAAAAGTTACAGAAGACAGCTTGTCACCAGAAAAGGCCATTGAATTTAGGTCAAGGGTCTTCAAGTGAACAATCCATATTGACCAGGCTTCTTTTCCCTTTGAATATCATGATACATTAAAAGCATAACATTATTAACATTTAATTATTACATCATAATTACTGTATAATGCCATATACTATTTCCAAAGCAGGGCATGCAATTTGAATTGTTAATATAAAATTAAAATTAACATTGCAGTCTATTATTATTATTATTATTATTATTATTATTAAATTTCAAATTAAATTTCAGGATTGTCTGAACTTTGAAACAAGAAAAAATTCCAAGGGTTTTTCCTTGCAGAATGGAAACGTGGATCTCTATTTTTGGAGAGTCCATACCTTAAACTAGTTTAAGGATACTGTATGAGAAAAGTGGTACCCATTTCCAAAATCATCAATGGCTTGTCAGGGGATAACAAGCCTGTAAACAATGTTTAGGTCGCCATTTAGCTCATCTCAGTGTGTGCCCCAAAAGGGAATGCTGCTTTTGGCAACATGCTGCAATGAGAATCACCCCAGAATATAAGTAATATGACAGGAGCAACAGGGTTAGCATTCAGGAATACAGTAACGTCAGATATGAATGAACACTTAAATGTCCATTTGAATGATGTTTGGTCAGTCATTAGGGAAACCTTGCCATAGAGAATTCAGCAGGAAGCTATAAAAGTGCCTGGGTATAACACTCATAAGGATCTAGTGCTATTTGAGATGGCCCAGGGTTCCTGAGACAGCCACATAAGTCTGGCAGATATGTCCCAGGATCTATAGGACACCAATGCCCACCTGGTCTGGCAGCTGGAAGCCAGGTGGAAAACCTAGGGTATCTCTGATGGCACTGAAGACTTAAGTTTAGGAATATAAGTTGAGCCCCCTGTTCCTCTCTGGTGACTATAAAGGTAACTGGAGGAAACTGGTTCCAATATAGACACTTATGGATTCATTCAGTCACTTACACGTAGGCATCTTGTGCCATCTGAGACGTCATACGTTTCCCCCCTGGCCTCCAGCTGCCACTCCAGAAGGCTGCTGGTTTCCATCAGTCCTATGTCATATCTGTCAGTGTTGTGCAGATGTCTTGGATATCCAGAAGTACTTCAAACGGCATGAGAAGCCTATGTTAAGGCAACTGAATTCTGCTACTATAATAGGATTCAGCTTCAGATTTAGACAAAGTTCCAGATTTAGTTATTAAACACAGGCTTCTAGTGATGTTTGAGATGCTTCAACATTCCTGAGACATCTGCACAACACTGGCAGATGTGACAGAAGCCTTAGAGGAGACCCACAAGGTCTGGAGCAGAAACTGGAGGCCAAATGGAAAACCTTACAGTGCCAGAAGTAGCACAATGTGTGTAGGGAACTGAATCTTTTCCCAAGTCAACATAGCCAACAGTCTAGCTGACTGTCCAATGATGATTGAGGGAGGTGTCTACTCCAAGATGAGGTTGCTACCTGCCCAAGCTCTGTTAGCTGTATTGATAAGATCTCCCTTGACTTAATGGGAACTTCAGTACACAGCTGATGTAAAGGCACTACCTTTACAGATGCAATTCTGAAACTGAATTCTCACTCAGTGTTTGTTGGATGAATCTCACCCTCAGAGTTTAGAGGAAGGAGTGAGCATCTCTTTTGTATTAAGGAACAGATTTTTCTAAAGAAGGTTTCATCCTAAAGTTCCCACTATTTCCACTGGTCTCTCAGGCACTCATACATAAATAATATGGGAAGAGATGACACGTTTGCCTAGTTCAGCTCGGACGTGGACTTCTCCCTAAGACCTCTGTTGCAGATTCAGATAGTAACACTTTAAATGAGCTCTTAAAGTCTTTGCCAGCAATTTAAATTTGCAAGTTTGGAGCTCAGCAGAGATATCTTTTCTAGTAGATTCTGCATATCACACTTTATGCTCCTGTAGTTAATGTTGACACTTGAGTCAAAGTGAGGTAGTTCTTCAGTGTATCTACAATAGGCTGAAGGTGTTGCTTTGCGAGAAGGGGTGTGAAGAGTAGTGTAGACACACTCTATAGCCTGGTAAAATGTTATTCTCCCCAGGAGTTAAGGAAATGTCATGTTCTGCTGAACATCAATGCTTTTCAAAGCTTTCTGCCTCTGCCCTTAATAGGCAGGATGTCTGTGTCTACACTTCTGCAAAGGATAAACTTGGGGTAGATTTGAGATTAATTTAACTTCCTAATCAAATCACTAACCTTGCTGAAGTGATTTTTTTAGATTTGGAAAATGTTGGCTATGACCTCAAAGGCATTCCTGCCTGGCCTCAAATTCTCACTCTGTCCTCTTTGCCTTGTCACAACATAATATGATAAACTTCAGGAGGCAACGCAGCCTGTGGTAGAAGGCTCCAGGCATAACTGGCCATGAAGGTTGATGGGATTTGTAGGCAGGTTGTGTACATGGGAAATTTGGTTTCAAGGAACTGAGCTTCAGTAACACACACGACTAACAACTCCTCCAAGACCTCACTCTGCACATATGTAGCCAATGAGGTTTCAGTATTGAATAAAGGAGTCACTTTGAAATTCCATCTACCCTGCCTTTTTCTTCCTTTACAGCATTTCAGGGGTAACACAATAGCCAAGTAATGCAATAATAACAAAAATAACTCTAACAAGCTACGCTTGATTCCACTGCAGCGCAGCCTATAAGGGCAATCTTTTCTTTCTTTTAATAATGCTTTTATTGCACAAATTTAACAGAATTATGCCCTAATTATAGTGGATTTTTTTTTATTTGCCACTGGGAGGAAATACAGCAGATGAAGCTGTTTGAGAGTGCATGGTTCATACAGCTGTATTAAATGCTTCCAACTGCTGTCTTTATGGTTGTTAACAAGTCAGGACCAGACATGCATGCATTTTCTGAGTGCCTTTGAGGATGGCATGGATTATACTTGTATTTTTATTAGAGCTGCTCAACTCATTCACTGAGAAATAATGTCTGACCATGCTTTCAGAACTGTCATCTATAACTCAACAAGAAATAAGCAGATCCCTAAAGACAGACAAATCACATTGCACATAACTTAAGGTCTAAAAGTTAGTTGTCTGTATCTAGTCTAGACCACTTACACTTCCTTTGGAATGAAGGCAGGAAAATAAGCAGTTCCTGAAGGGGTTCGTTTCTCCCTAAAAGATATGTGTAGAGTAGGTCACCAGATGGACTCTCAGAAGATCCCTATTTCTTTCCATCAATTTTAAAAAAAGCCTGGGGTGAGTATTTCACTGATAGAAATCTGATTTTCAGACATGTAAATTTGTGAGATGAATCCTACACAAAAAACTTAATTCTTTTAGGATATAGACTAAAGCTGAACAAATTCAGTGGGAAGACTTACACATTCTTTAGCAGGCAGGATAAAAAAAAAAAGCAATCAAGTCTCCCGACCTTACTAGCTTCTGCACCTTCCTCCTCTCTACCTACAGACTGAGTTGTTCATTCCTGTCCTGCTGTAATCAGTGCATGCATAGTTATACCCACATAGATCAGATTACAAGCTGGCAGCATGGGAGTCTAGATTTGGAATCACTTTGGCCTTGTGATATTTTGAGTGCCAAGTGTGAAACAGGTGCTTGATTTTCATAAAATCATGATCGCACATGCTAACCCACACCAAAGCAAATAAAACAAAGTTGCTGTCTAAAACCAAAGACATCCAAAGTAACTGGTTTTCAAATATAGATTTTCAAAAGCCATAGCTTATATCATCATCTCATGACGTTGGTGTAAATCCAGAATAACTTGAATAGTTCCATTAACAAAACAGGTGTTGGCTCTTTGACTGCTGGCAAATCCAATAGACCAGGTTCAGATTGCTGATTACTGATAAGTCTCAATAAAGTTTTAAATATTCAGATGTTTTATCTTAATTTCCAAACCATAGCTCAGCAAGCAATTTACATTGAAAAGATAATTTTGCTTTTTTTCTCTCTTTTACTAGATTGTCCATCAACAAGWGTTTACACATCATCCTCAGCAAATGTTTGTAACACCTCAAGATCATTGTAGCACAATACAATCTGGAAGAGATCCCAACAGGAACAAAATTCCATTTAGAAATTGTCAAGTGTGTTTCATTTTCTTCCTAGTTGTGGCTGATGATACAATAGGAACAAGATGTGCATAACATCAGGTAGTTAATATTAGTTCTCAGTTTCCCAGTTTTGCCTGCGAAGTTTTTCCTTCTTGTTCATTGAAGAGTGTCCAGCTCTCAGGGAAGCAAGGTAGGTGGCTATTTACCCTAGCAAGAAGTTTAAAGTGGCAAAGTTTTAAAAAATCACAAGCTTAAATCATTTATTATGTTTGCAATAAGTGAGGTTTTTTTTGTTAGAACTGGCAAATTACCAATAATGATCAATCCTTTTTTTTTTTAAGCATTTGCTGAAGAAATAAGAAATTTTATGGGGACTGAGAACCAGAAGTCCACCTGACTAATCAGAAGAACAGAATAAAACCAGTGCTGCATGAAAAAAGATGCTCACCAATTCCTCGTACAGACAAATTAGACCAAAGGAGAACGTTCTTTTGGCATTGCATTTAGTCTGTAAGGCTTTGACTTCAGTTCTCATCGCTGCCCTATAATTTCTGTGTGACTTGGTTAAAACATTTACTTTCCCTGTATTTTTGATTTTTCATATTTATGGTGGGAAAATAATAGTTCTTTTCCTCATGACAGGGTGTATAGCTCATTATTGTTTGATAGATGTCTTCTGGGGATGTTTTAAGTAGAATCATTTGTCTCTTGAGGCCAAAATGACCTCCCCAGGTCCCTCTTGGCCCAATTTTCTAAGCCTCTGTGATTGCTTTTTAGATGCTGCAGTAATAGGGAGCATATGATGACCTAGACAGATACTTTTAAATGACTCAACCAACAGAGCATCTGTGGTTACCTCTGGGAGACTCTTTCACAAATGATCTAACAGACACTTAAGAAGTTTGTCTAGATATCCAACCTCATTTTCCCTTTGCTCAATTTCATCTCATTGCCCCTAGTTATGAATCTGTGAACCACCCTCAACAATCCCTCTCCCTCCTCACTGCACACATCCTTCAAATGCTCACAGAACTGCGAACATCTTCTCACAACACAGTTGGGGACAGCAGGGAAGAGGAGCGGACGAGCACCTCTTTTGAGCCCCCAAGCACTCAGGAAGAGAGCACGCTGCCTGCAGAGATGCCCATGTGGATTGTCTATATTAGAGCAGTGAGCACCTGAGGAGAAACCCACCTGGTGAGTGAGCTTGCTTTCATTTTTTAAAAAAAAAAAATCAAATAGTGTTTGCCTTACGATCTTAATTCAAGCACTTAATTAAAGCCAACAGAGGATTCTAAAGTGAGGAGAAAAATTAGAGCAACAACTTTTTAATTATGCTGTAGGCATTTTCTCTCTTACTTATTCTTTCTCCAAAAATCAAACAACTCCTCCTCTAAACACACGTTTAGACAAAGACGATGGCACAGTGATATTATGGGCTAGAGCTTGCTTAGTGCTTAGCAAGCAAGTACTGAAGGTTGTCTGCCCAAATCTATGACCTAAATAACATGATCACCCCTTACCAGGGATCACCCCTGGGTCACTCCTTAGCATCCCTTTCCCCAAGTCATGGGAAAGGAGCAGAAGAAAGAAGGGACAGGAGGTAGCTTAAACAGTGGTTCCTTCCAGGAACCTCCACCAAGTGGAAAAACTTTCTAGTCATGCAGGAGTGTTATTCTTCCAGTGGTACAGCAAGTTGCTGCCTGCCTCCAGACAGTGGGAGAAATGAAAAGACTCCTGTCATCTCCTGGAACAACACCGCTCCTGCCTGTCAACAGCAAAGAGCTGAACCTACATCACCCACTCTTGTTCTGCAGTTATTACTAGTTGCATAACAAAAAGTTTTGTCTTCACAGACAGCAGGTGACTTTGTATTACTTGGGATGGACAGAGTAAGAGTGATGTGGACATGGTCAAGCTTTAGAAGGAGGTCCTACTCAAGTCTGACAGAAATAGCTTAATGCAGGACCATTTGCAAAAGAAAGAGGATGTTCTTGTCATATCAATCCATGTAAAAATATGAACAGAGTTACTTCCTTTCTGAGTGTAGCAYCTCCTGTGATTTTATCAGTCCTGCCTGCTTAAAGGCACCCTGTGTCAATCTTCTAAAGGAGACAGAAGAAACAATCCTCCTTCTAGAAAAAGTCTGACTTAGCAAAACTATGGTTTGTGCTGAGCTTCATTTAGGAGGACACATTTATTGAAGTCTGTGGAACTTACCAGGGTAAGTCTCAGTGGATCATGTCCACAGTTGCATCAAAAAAGCGTATTAAAGAACTGGGGTCTTAGGAAAGTGAACCTTACACCAAACAGAAGAGCTTAAGCATCAGTTCAGTACAGTCCATGCAAAATTCACATTCAAATTTCAAACAACCTTCTTACCTACACTCACTCTGCCATCGGTTGCTGGAATGACCAATTCAAATGTTCACATTTTGAACATTTCTGCAGGTTGTCCATAGTCACAGTTACACAGACCTAAAAACTGAGCAGACTAAGTCTTGCTAATGGTGAGGGAAGAGGTTGTGGTCAGGATCGCAGAACTGGATATAATTACGTAATGGGCATTCATTTGTAAGAATGTTGTCTTTGTGAAGAAGACCTGATRTCTCATGTCTCGGCCTTTCTAGGACAACAGGCTGGAGATATTTCTTGGCTTGACTTTCCTTTGTTTGTGTGGAATGGTTGGACTGGTGTGTCTACCTCGCTTAGCCTCTGCATTCAAGAGACCCCAGCTGTGACTCCCAGGGTGCAAATCCCATCACATAGTGCTATAGCAGGGAGACAAACCAGCCAAAAACTTTTCTGAGATTAGATATAATTTTTCATAATCCTCTTCTGACAACTAAGGGACCATACAACCAAGATGGAAAATCACTCATATTCTGCTTCATTCTAACCTTTGGAGTGTCAAATGATGGAATAAAACCAATTATATTTGGCTGAAAAGCAGGATTTTGAGTTGTCAGGAAATTATAGTGTTCTTTAAATATAATGTAAATGTCTAAATTGGCCTGAAACAAAACCATTGCAATATTTCACATCAATGAGAAACCCCCTGTGGCTCAGAGAAACTGAAATTATTTCAGTGTCACTGCTGAAAGTAAGAACCATGAATTAACAGGAGTGTCCTCTTTATGGGAGATCGTCATGGTTTAACCCCAGCCGGCAAGTAAGCTCCACACAGCCGCTCGCTCCCTCCCCACCGGTGGGATGGGGGAGGGAATCAGAAGGGTAAATGAGAAAACTCATGGGTTGAGATAAAGACAGTTCAATAGGGAAAGCAAAAGCCACACACGCAAGCAAAGCAAAACAAGGAATTCATTCACTCCTTCCCATCGGCAGGCAGGTGTTCAGCCATCTCCAGGAAAGCAGGGCTCCATCACGCGTAACCGTTACTTGGGAAGACAAACGCCATCAATCCGGACGTCCCCCCCTTCCTTCTTCTTCCCCCAGCTTTATATGCTGAGCATGACGCCATATGGTATGGAATATCCCTTTGGTCAGTTGGGGTCAGCTGTCCCAGCTGTGTCCCCTCCCAACTTCTTGTGCACCCCCAGCCTCCTCGCTGGTGGGGTGGGGTGAGGAGCAGAAAAGGCCTTGACTCTGTGTAAGCACCGCTCAGCAATAACGAAAACATCCCTGTGTTATCAACACTGTTTCCAGCACAAATCCAAAACATAGCCCCATACTAGCTTCTGTGGAAATTAACTCTATCCCAGCCAAAACCAGCGCAGAGTTATAAAGGCAGTTTCCAGAACTCCACAAAGTCTGGAGGTTCATCCTAGCTCTTCCTAGGATAAAGTCATAGTCCTAGAGCAAGAAGACTAGTTTGGGTAACTCTGTCTCCAACCAGACTCCTCTGGGTATTTATACTCCTTGCTGCAGAGATGGGACTTGACCCAGACAGAGTCAACGTTTGTAAAGCTTTGAAACTCTTAATTTCATAACAGAAATCTATGAAGCTCTAAGATTACTGGCTTTTACAGCTCTGTCTGTACTAGTAAACTCAACAGGGTTTGGACATGGCCTAAGCCAGGGTCCTTGTCTTTCTATACTGCTTAATTGTTAGGACACTTCCTTGCATGGATTTGACCTATGCCAACTCACATTCTCCCAGACAATGCCCCAGCATGGTTCATGGGTAAGCCAGGACAGTCCTAGAAAAATCCAGTCTTTATTTGGAGAAAACTTCATCAAACCTGAGATGTTAAAAAACATAATAATAATGATCTGTAAAGTCACATGGACCAATCAGTTTTTCCTTTTCTGATTTATTTTGCTTAATTTCTCTTAAAAGACAGGATAGCCCAGTGCAGCCCAGTCAGTATCATTTCTATCTCTTCAGTAAGCTTCTTGTCTGACTTTTCACAAAACACTTCATTGCTCTGTGTTTTAGCTCCTCACCTGTAATCATCCTGTCTTATCTATTATTATTGTCTATCTCATTTATTTAAATATCAAGAATGTGATAACTGAGAAAAAAACCCTGGATTTGGATTGCAGCATTTTGCTCTCACTGGGTTACATTTATCTCTGAAAGAACAGGGACAGGAAAAAGAGAAAGGAGATACAGAGGCAACATCAGTAAAATATGTCCTAATAATGTTACCTCCCCTCCAAATGGTGAGGTGCACTAGATAATAAAAAAAAAAAAAATCACCTAAAAGGTTTTAAATCTGAATTTTAAAAAATGCCAAAAAGAATCAAACAACCCTGATAAATATCATCATATCTACCAGATAATTCAGTATAGCAGCACTTTCTCATCTCCGGATCTATCYGTCACTTGAAAACTTCTGGCTGTGTTACATATTGTTGAATTTACCTTCTTTATGTTTTTTTACTGTGTTTTTGGAGGAGACTCAGGAGACGGTATGAATTATTTTCTACCCTGTTGCAATATGCTCGAAAGGGACTGACTACATGGATCTTATCCTGCAACTTGAACACCTTTGACTGGGTATTAGCTGCTTTCTCATTCTCATTAGCGTGTCAGAAGAGTGTAGAGAGAGTGTATCCTGAACAGTTGCCTTTCTTTTTTATGATCTTTGTCATTAAAATGACAAATATGGAGCATCTATCAAAATAGCATGGTAATTTGCATTTTTTAATGTGAGAAATTTATTGAGAACAAGGAGACAGTACATAAAATGTCCAACCTAGCTCTTAAAAATGATCAGATGCCTTCTGAGAAATTTGAAAAATTTCATTTTTTTAATGTTAATATAAAAAATAATTTCATGGCATGAAGCCATCCCCAGAGTTGACATATAAGATGGGGACAAGTTCTGTCTTGTGGATGTGATTCACATAAATATCTGAGACTGATATAATTCTATTCTCAGACAAACCAGTGGTAAAAATCTCAGTCAGAAAAGGATAATACTGAATATTTTTGAAACTTCCATTCAATGCTTTGAATGTGCTCTTTCACACACCAGCCTACCTAGCTGCTGCTTATGTGGGCCCAACTATTATCTGGTATTAGCCATTAATGGATTTATTCTCTCAATAGACTTGTGACCATGGAAGCAAATATTTTCTTCTGCTTTACACAGACACACCAGAACTAAAGAAAGGTATAAAACTGCCTGCCTTTGAGACTGATGCCCTTATTTAATCACAGAACATGGGAAGCAACTACAGTCATCTTTCCCACATTGTCCCAAATATTATACTTATATCCTGGTGCTTAGGATCAAAGAATATCTCAGTTCCTTGCCCTCATATCCTCATTCAGTCTTTGGCTTTGTAGATGGGTGTGCCAGAAAGGGCCCCTCATATTCCCAGTCGTAGGGATTATTTTTGTCATATCGACATTTCTCCAGAAGATACTAAACTAAGAATGCTTATTTATTCCATGCACACAAGTTAGACGTCACCCTCACCCTCCCCCAATCTGATTTTTTAAATCATCTTCAGTAAATAAATTATGGAGAGCTTTGCAATAAGATTAACTTGGGAACAGCTCTTAAAAGAGAATGTCTCTTTTCCCGCTAACGCTTATCTGGCTGACAATCATAATGGTTTGGGAAGTGAAAAGGTAGGATTACCAATGCTGAAAAGTAAGAAAGTGCCTGTCTCACTAATCTGAAAGTATTTGGATTATTATGTGGATTACTTCTGTAAACTTGTGTACACTGAGCTGGCAACAGTACTGCGTATTTATACCCGAGGCAAATGAATAAAATCACAGGCATAAGCAAGCATGCACACTGCTGTAGGAATCACAGAGTGAATTGGTTCAGTAGGAATTAGAGAGGTACCTCCACACAGTAAAAAAAAAATAGACTCTTAGTTGCCTAACAACCTTAAACACAGAAACTAGATAAATAGGAAAGTACATCTCCAAACTGAAAACTCAAGACAATGAGACAGATCTTCCTCTGTCTTGTGCTGATATTATTTATGAGGAGGTACTGTTGGACTGAAAAATCTCTGGATCTCACAGCACAGCTGAGGTCTCAACATTTCCCTTGTTGTGCTGGAGACTGTGTGGAAAACTATCTTTGATCAGGGCTTGAACTGTAGTATTCAGAAAAAAAAAAAAGGTGGGTCCAAATTTCCTTTTATATCCTTTAGAAAAAAAGGTGCCTACATCACAAGCTATGGATAAAGCACATATGATTCTCCTGAAATTATTAGCTTGAGCTAGGCTTTGGCCATACATAAGTCTTTTTTTCCAATTGCCTTTGCTATGTTATCAATCAGTCTTCATTTCTTAGTTTTTCCCACCTCTGTCTTTGATATTCCCATGCTCTATTTCCCACTCCCTTCACTGTTTTCCTCTTACGGGAAGTAATTTTGTATAGCATCTCCAGCCACTCTTTCTTTCCTCTGCTGCAAGATAAACTTCTCACTCCCTCAGGAAAGAATTGGCACGTGGGATGCTGCTGTCCCATGATTGTTCTGCTGTATCTTTCAGTAACCCTCAGTGACTTCCCTGCTTCACCTGTGTGTTTTCAGTCTCTTCACAAACACATTCCCAATCGCTCTTATTAATATCCGCCTGTTCCCTACAGTTTTTCACAGCTGTCCCCAGGAAGAAACAAAACAAACAAAAAAGGAAAGCAAATTTCCAGACAGATTTAACTTTACCTCTAGGATTTCCCAAAATTTAAAATCTCAGAAAAGACACTCAAACACATTTCACCTACTTTTTGATGTCTACATTGCACTTCCAAATTTCTTATTGTAGATTCCCTTTCCTTTCAACGGGAGAAAACAGTTTTAAGGGTGTGATTCATCTGACCCACTTTCTAAGGATGAACAAACTCCCACACCAGAGTGGTCTCTTTCTCTCCGCTGCTATTATAGGGGRTCTAAACAACCAACTCTAACATAGAGATCTGCATTATAGACATCTACGTTGTAGGCATCTACATTTAGTCAGATGAATGCCAGATTAAACTTGACAAAGATGAGCCATTGATCTGTTCAAATATCCTAAGCAACTAATGAGGCAAATTCTCCTTTGGTTTACACTCCTAGCCAAATGCATGACTCCTAGCAAGACAAAATTCATCTTATTTTCAAAGACCAACATCACGTTAAAAAATCAAAGGCCAAGTTTTACTGACACATAGTTGGAAACTTGACATAATTTTGTTTGGTATTTTAATCTTATTGCTTTGACTCCGTCCACACTGAACTGGTTATGAACCACTGCAACTAAAGAGAATTGCTATCACATCATTTACCTGCAGGTTAAGATGATAATATAAAGATGTAAAGGAGAGTCAGTAAATCTCTCTCCTTCACCTGAATTTTAACTGGAGAAGCTCAAATGTTTACAGTGTTCCCAAGTGCAACCTCAGGGTGTTCTTGGGCTGCAGCAAACTCTGGGCCAGCTGTGAGAGGACTTCCATTGAACACAGCCACCCCAAATGCATTTGTCTTCATCCATCTCTTCTTTACAGTTCAGCCTTGACTATTTTTTCCTTTCCTGAGAATAGTCTGGAGTTCTAGCAATGTCCTTGGAGAAATACCTTGCCTGAAAGAAACATTTGGTTAAAATTACAGTGGAAAACAAACAATGTTAGCTGCTGCCATGTTCCCCTGAAATCCCTCTTCTGCTATTAAGCAAGAGTCTCAGTTCAGCAAAGAAAGGGAAGACTGGGTTTTTTGTTGGTTATGTGGGGGCTTTTTATTATTATTATTACTTAAATTGTTTTATCTCCAGAAGTAGCCAGACTAATAGTTTTGCTGTCTCGCCACTTTGTGGAGCAGGTATAGAGTATGACACAGTCAATCTGCTTTGCTCAACTAGTTTGACACTGCCTGGACAGTATTTTATGTGTTGGTGTTTTACATCAACCCTTGTTACTTTTCCCCTAAACTACTGAAACTCTGACAAGCGACTGCTTCCCTTGTCTGCTCCATTGTCTCTATTGCTTTCTTGCTTGGATCACATTTTCAAGTTTACCACCTTTCCTGAGTTTAAACTTCTCACTTGCATACCTTAGCTCCGTGGCTAGTTATCAAACTTTGGATTCATCTTACCAAAACTAGCAAGAATTTTAGTGATCCAGGTTCATAGAATCATAGAATCATAGAATAGTTTGGGTTGGAAAGGACCTTTAAAGGTCACCCAGTCCAATGCTCCTGCTATGAGCAGGGACATCTTCAACTAGATCAGGTTGCTCAGAGCCCCGTCCAACCTGACCTTGAATGGTTCCAGGGATGGGGCATCTACCACCTCTCTGGGCAACCTGTGCCAGGGTTTCACCACCCTCAGCATAAAAAAATTCTTCCTTATATCTAGTCTAAATCTACCCTCTTTTAGTTTAAAGCCATTCCCCCTTGTTCTGTCACAACAGGCCCTGCTAAAAAGTTTACAGCCGTCTTTTTTATAAGCCCCCTTTAAGTACTGAAAGGCTGCAATAAGGTCTCCCCAAAGCCTTCTCTTGTCCAGGCTGAACAACCCCAACTCTCTCAGCCTTTCTTCATAGGAGAGGCGTTCCATCCCCCTGATCATTTTTGTGGCCTCCTCTGGACCCGCTCCAACAGGTCCATGTCTTTCTTGTGCTGAGGGCTCCAGAGCTGGACGCAGTACTGCAGGTGGGGTCTCACCAGAGCAGAGGAGAGGGGCAGAATCCCCTCCCTCGACCTGCTGGCCATGCTGCTTTTGATGCAGCCCAGGATACGGCTGGATTTCTGGGCTGCGAGCGCACATTGCTGGCTCATGTCCAGCTTTTCATCCACCAGTCCCCCCAGGTCCTTCTCGGCAGGGCTGCTCTCAATCCCTTCATCCCCCAGCCTGTATTGATACCAGGGGTTGCCCCGACCCAGGTGTAGGACAATAGGGTGTTACAGCATAGAAAAAGCTATTCTAGGGCACAGTTCCTTTTATCTTAGTGATCAGCTGTGAAGGGAATTCAGGTCAACTGGCTCAGAGAGAAACATGTATGTTGCAAAGTTAAGTGAGATTAATTCCACTCCTGGTATCCAGTTCTCTAGTCTGCCTGCCAACAAGACTGTGCTTCCTTTTTCCATTTCCCTCTGATCACTGTCTCCCAGGTTATCTCCTTGGTACCAAAGGGCAATGCAGAATTTCTCCATCAAACTATCTTCACTCACCCACCTGGACAGCAACTTCTTCCATGGCCTTAAAACACAACAGTCGATTCATGCAGGACATGAACCAGCTTGATTTCTGTGTTTTGCATAATTCAGAGCACAGTGCTTATTGAAAAGTGGTCTGTTTTTTTAAATAAATAAATATAATATTCTCTAGGGGAAAAAGGTGTGTCTGATAACATCCAGAAATTAAAAAAAACCAAAACAAAACAAAAAAACCAACATGTAAGAAAGCAACTATTCTTGTTCTAGCAAGTGAAACTGAAAGTCAGTGTTGGTGATCCTATCTTACAGCAAAATGTGCTCATTAAAAATTGAACTACGCAGACAGATTGCTTCTAAACTAGTTCTTAATACTGTGGGGGGACAGAGGAGGTAATGAAAGAGTAATGCAGCCAATGTGTTTTGAACTAAAGTACTGTACGTAAAGCTCATCCTGAACCTCCTGAAATCTGTGGTAACATGAAAATCATTATCACATATCAGAGTGGATGAGTTTCCTATAGGAATTAATGTCTTCAAAAAGTGAAGATCTCTAATGACTGAGCTGCAGGGTCACTTTTATCTCCTGTTCAGCAGGACTTCACAAGATAAATTGCAGTGCAGCCATGCCTGAACTGTTACAGTATTGCATGGGCTAAAAGCAAAATAGCTATTTAAACCTGATGTCAAACCTGAGTTACTAAGCCCCATTTGGTAGATCAGAGTTGTCTTAACATCACATTAATACGGCTAGACTGCATCCAGGTCTAGGATCAATTGTTACTTGAATACTTAGTTGAAATGCCTCAGTGTTGAACTCCCAGCCATTCTGGGTTTGGGCTTACCTTGGCAGAATCAAAACAGGTTTTTCTGATTATGGCAGAAGAGATACATCAAGTCAAATTGAGCTCATCTAAATTTCCTCCTCTAAAAATTAGATGTTTGGTCATGTTTTTTTGTATAACCAATGCAGAGAACAATTTTCATCCTGTTTTCTGGATATAGTCTATTGACTACAGCAGAAACCTAGATTACTGGTTAGATGGGAAACTTGTCCCTTGTTAAGGCTGCAGGGACATGACAAAGCTGTTGAACAGGTCATGTGAAGCTCTGGGACATGACATGAGAACAGCTTAAGCAGAGAGAACAGATGATCCATCTTCAAAGATAAACTATCACTCCATGATTAGGCTTCTGTCCTGAGAGGCTAAAATACTCCTCTCATAAAGAGACAGGAGGATTGAGCCCAAATATCCTAACTCAGCCACAAAGCTTACATATATACCAGTAAACTAAATAATTCCAGGTTCTGCTTTCTGGTCAACTGCATGATCTGGTCACTTCCATATTATGAAACCCTCATAGCCTCAAATCACGGTGGCTGCATCTAGCCTGCTTGCTAGGAATAGTTTTAGGCCCACCCCAGCACATGAACTGTGCCTGGGAATTGTTTAAATAGTGCTAATTTTCCCTGAACAAAACTGTACCAGGGACTATAATGAGTTCTGGTGCCTGAATCTGAGCCTTGGTACTGTTTAATTTTCTACAATAGATATAATCAAAGAAATGAGCCACTGCTTTTATTTAAAGAATTTCAACCTGATACTTAACTTTTAATTCAGACCAAAATTCTTTTTTTTTTTTTTTTTTTGGCTTAGCCAAATTCCCCATTGATCTGCAGTCAATTGGAAAAGAAAGAAAAAAAAAAAAGACAACTTGGTTTAACCACAGTAATCAGCATGATTTGAAGAAAGCAAGCACGACCAGGGAAGGTAGGAGGGCTTCAGCTGCCTTTTGATTTGTTTTATGCCAAGATCATCATACTGCAAGCAGTTAGTAACATCATTTTTATGATGCCTCATATTTCATCCTTAATTATTTCTCRTTTTCTCTGATCTGACTGAAATAAAACCTGGAACAATTGGCTTCAGCAGGGCAAAGCCTGGTAGGAAGAGTACACTATAAATACAGTCTAGAAAGATATAGCTATTGCCTTTATTTGACAACCTAACTGTTCCCCAAGCACTCATCCACCAGCCTTATAAAAGGAAATGTAGTTACTGAGGTCCAAATTCACCGTTGGCTTAAGTGTGTGCAATTCCACTGAAGTCAACACAATTGTATCCGTTTACTTTCATGGTGAATTGGGACCCAGACCTTTACTGAAGTAATAAAAGGTCAGTCAAACATACAGGCAAGAGACCAACTTCTTGTTTAAATGAAAGCTGTGGCTTTGCTCAAAGTTCTTGACATAGATGATAGTATCAGCTAACAAATGAGCTGAACAGGCAGAGCAAGAATAAGCATTGGGGTATATGAGTAAGTTACAGAGGTTTATGGGTGTGTTATGTTAACTGAGTCATGGTAAATAATTACATTTTTTCACCTTCTGTAAATGCAGAGAAATATGTCTTAGCTTATCTCATGCTGGAACAGAAGTAAGGTGATAAAATAGTAAGGTTGAATACCTTTGAGGTAACATGCAATATTTGCCATTAAAGACAAAATGAGTCTGATACAAATGAGTCTCTCACACACTTATGTATAATTCCCTCCAAAGACATTAGGTTTTGTTAGTAGAACTGAAAGCCTAAATTGGCTCATGAAAACAACACAATTTGCCTTGCAGTCACTCCAGTGTGTTTGGGAAGCTCATACAGTATCTACAGCTTTGCCCCACCAATCCTGTCTAAGGTAGCAGGAGTGATAGTAAATAGCTAGAAAAAAGGATGAGTCCCACTAGCTGGATATAACTTGGTCTCATGGTTACAGCGTCTCATTTACTCCTATTATTATACTGTTTAGGAACACAACAGGACACCAGCCAGGATTCACATTGTCTAAGTTGAATATATAGTTAAGAAACTAGTTTAAACAGCTAGGTTTAAACCTAGGCTCTCTCTATGGTCAATGGAGACTGTATAATTAGTAAAAGTGATTACCATCCTGACAGCAAAGAGATTTGTGTGTTACCTGTAGCACAAATGGAAGAAGACATGCATGTAGGAGGACTTTGGAGGGCAGTACAGGATGTGACCCACAGAGTCAAGAGAAAGCCACCAATGACCAACAATGATGATAAATACATTACAAAGCAAGCTTACAGCAGTGAACCTACAACAATGTTATTCGGTATCTTACCCACATTTCTGGATCTCAGCCTAAGACACCAGAAGGTGCTACATGAAACAAATGCCAATTGTGTAACACAAGAAAGCAACAAGGACACAAACAAAACTGCAGTGATGCTGAAATTTTCAGAATATACCTAACTAATATTTACTTAGCAATAAAAAATATTGTGCCAAGGCTGAATAAAGCAGATGGAATTATTTCAAAAGTTAGGTGGCTAGAGATACTAGTTTACAATGGGTAGTAAGCCTACTAATCCCAGTTACTATGACCATATAATAGTAATGATGAGAGCAGACAGATCTTACGTAACTTTGACAACATCTCAGCATCCTTTGCAAAGATGGCATTCTTCTTTGCAAAGAAGACACTTTCAGTTAGCAGAACTGACACAGAAGTCATGGGTCCATGGCCTCCCTGCATGGGGAAGAAAACTGTTCTTCAGTGTCTCAGGTTAGTGCTTCAGCCATTAGACCATATAACTTATTTATTCTCAACTATTTCCATTAACTTTGTGTTCTTGATACAGAGTTATCTTGATACACAGAGTTAAATATTAGTGTTTCATGGTTTAGGCTGTTGGCTTTACCTTTTATCTTCTTAAACAAGTACATCAGCATCTATAGCAGCAAATAAAAGGGGACAGGAACAGCTATCTACCTTGAAGCCAGCTGGCACAGCGTAGCTTGTATCCATGGCTAAACTCTCTTACGTCTAAACAGGTTGCTGCATGCAAGCTGTCTGTTGGGAACAGCCCCTGGACTGTGCTATCCTTGACCCAGGCCCAGGCACTCTCTGGAGAAGCACCAACTGGCCTAAGCTGTGAACCAAACAAGCAATTTAACAGTATGGTTGACCTAATTGAAAGGTCTGGACCCATATTCTGGCCTTGATTAGTTTGCTGTTGGCCTTAATTAATTTGCTGCACAAAGATGTAGCTTATATATTAAACCAGAGAGGAAAGCATTTCATTATAGGACACAAAAATCTTTAATTTTAGTGCTTTAAGGTAGAGGCTGCTCCTGAGAGGCAAAGTGTTGCTATTTTATTATAGCTTTCACTTGCAARGATTCAGGTGCAATATGTAAAAATAGGCAGAGAAAATAGGGCTGGACAGGACCTCAGGAGATTGTTTAGTCCATCTTCCTCCCCCAAGGTAGGATCTTCTATATCAAACTGTTTATGATATAAGTTTGTTCAACCTACTCTTAAACCCTTCCAATGATGGAGATTCCACCACCTCCCCAGGCAGTGGTAGCCTACACTTAGAAAGTTTACCTAATGACTAACCTAAATCTTCCTTGCTACAGTTTAAGCCTATTGCTTCCCATCCTATTCCCAGTGGATATGGAGAACAAGTTATTTCCTTCATCTTTGCAGCAAACTTTTCCTTAGCTGCAGCCTGTTGTCCTCTCTCACTTCTCTTTTCTTTGCTCATAAAATTAATAATAATCCTAAACTAAGAGCATAAAATATTTAATATATGCATTAATTCCACAGACATTATATTAAACAGGMTATTTGTAAGGGTAAAAATTACATATGTGGGATTTTGCAGCCAYGTGTTTGTTTTAAATGCATTATTTTTCAATTTTCATTTGGGAGAGGGATTGTTTGAGTCATGGGGGTTGATTTTAATATATTCAGGTCAACCTGTCTTTTTCTCTAACCCTCAAAGGGTTAAGTCCCTGGCTGACAATTCCCTTTGCAAGTCAGATCCTTCATTACAAGTAGAATCCTTACAAGAGGACATACTTCATTTTTTAACTGGAGCATATCTAATGATCTGGGGGAAAGCCCTGTCTCGTAACATTTGATCTAGCCTCAGACAAGAAGAGCAAGGTGGCATCAGCCTCTTCCTATTTAGTCATGAGCCAAGGAACTGCACCAGTATACAAGTGACATGCAGAACACATGCATCAAAGTAGCAGCTCAATCTGTACTGCAAATAACACTCTTTCATGTCTCAGCATGGTTGCTGGCCCTGAGCTGTAGTTCCAGTAATTGACATAGTTGCCCAATGCTAGAAAACAAACTCGGAAACTATTCTCATTAGACGTCCCCCTGGTTTGCTGCTCCGTTATTGTAAAACCCAAACACTGAGCTTCCTACCAGCGTGGCTCTGTTTTTAATTAGTTCTGATGGCACTGGGCGACGCGCCAAGGAAAAAAATGAACTTCCTGTGATTGAGGCTTGTTGCTCAGTATGTTGCTTCCTCCACACAGAGATTGTTTTCACAACATTTTCTGAAAAGGAGCTACTGACAGAAATAATATAAGTTTTTACTGCTTTTGATTTTTTTTATTCTGCCTTCCATGCTTATAAAAGGCAGCTCAAAGTCAAGGATCCTTAAAGTTACTGTGTCATTATTTTGCCTTTGTGCGAGTTGGCTGATTAAAAACATCCTAGCAGATTAATTTTTTAATAGAATAGGCACAGGCTCCTGTTAAAAAATTTAAGACCAAGGACTTTTTAGTGTTTTAAATAAATTAATTTGGATATGTTCAGGCGTGGGGTGGGGAGGGACTTGAGGTTTATATTCAACAGCATAAGTTGTCACAGTGTGAGTAGGGGTGGGTGAAATGGCAGATGAATGTGATTCAAAAGCAGAATTAGTGTCTGCATGTGGAGATGTGATGAGGTATTCAGTGTCTTAGCAGTCTCCTTCATTTCTTCTTATGATGCTTCTCAAGTTAATTTCTTACAAAGCAAGGCTCAAACATGATCATTTTGTTCCAGTGAGTGTCTGTAGGTGGGATTCAGACTCAGACACTTACATTTAGGTGCCTCAGAAGTGCATGTCTACATTTGTGCTGTCTCTGATTTGAGTCAGAGCCAATGAAGATCCAGGTGGTACCATCAGTGGAGTCCAGAGAGTAGTTGACCTGACCAAATGCAGGTAGGTATTTCTAGCATGAGCTGAACTGCTTTCCAGTCTCCATTGACTTGTATGGACAGGATCTCCATTAATTATAATGATAGCTTAGACAACTACAACAGATGAACAGATCTAAATTTTAGATTCCTAACTACAGACCTACATAATAGTAGACATCTGCCTTCAGGTGTGTTGAACTGCTCTCTAGACTCCCATTGACAACACTGATGAAGGGCTTGATTTAGCCACCCACACGCAGTTATCCAGTGCTATCTGAGATGCCCCGAGGTCTCATCTCACATCCARCTGCCTCTCTAGAAGAGCATGGGTCTCCTGTAAGTCCAGTGTTGTATCTGTCAATCCCACATGGATGTCTCACAGGCCCTTGGATGTCTTAGGCGGCACCAAAAAACTATGTCGGGTCAAACTGAATTGAGCTCTCGATTTTTGTTGGCAACAATGAGAGCTTAGGCACCAAGTACACATACAAATTCCCACATTGCAGTCATCAAAATTAGGCAGCTGAACCAGGGGATGAATCTCCCCTGCCATGTGACTTTCCCTGGATGGATGCTTCTCTATTTGATACATGGGTAGGTCTCTCACGGCTAATTCTGTGCTTTATAAATTTCATTTTAAAAGATGGTTTGGGACAAAAGGGATAAACTCAGCCTGAAATCTTCTGAACCTGCTTTGTATGGTTGAATGCAAGCTGTGACAGCCTGCTTGCCATTGCTCAAGTACTTTGTGGCAGTCTCATTTCTACAGGTATATGTAGAGATAAAATAAAAGATCCATCCAATTCATTTATAATGTCCATCAAGTCAAAGAAAAAACAGAAACACTGTTTTCTTTTGTCATTGTGTTTCTGGAATTACTTGTTTTGCTTTTTAAAATAGGAGTGTGAGGTGCATCAAGACACATAATGAGTATGCCTCACTCTGATGGCATTCAAGGGCACAAGATGGCAGATTTCAGAAAAGACCGGCTACTGCAGTGGTTATAAAATGGCATCTGCAGACTGTGCAAATAATTGGATGTTAACAACAGGGCACTAAACAGGATAGCTGATCATAACACTATTCTTTAGTTCTGCTTTTATTTTTTTTTTTTTTTTTTTTAGTTAGGAGACACAGTCTCTTTGAAATACATCTGTAAATAAAGAATATTATCACCACTTCAAGTAAATTGTCTTCTCTGTTAAAAAATATTGAGACAAGTAGAAGATGGTAGAAAAATCCACCGATGACTATTAAATACTATTAAATAGAAAGACTCAGAGATTCCTGAGCCATGGATCACCAGAAGCTAGAAGAACTGCCTAGGAGATAGTGCCATGTACTTGCCACCTTTACAACTCCTTAGGCACCCTTTGTTGAGCTCAGTCAGACACAGGATACTTCACCCAGCAGACTCATTTTGCATTCAATTCATACTGAACTGACCTTTTCCTCATATTCTTTGGGGATCTTTCCATACCTGATTTCAGTAATGGCAGCTAYGGCAAAGACAACTGATATTTCTCTGCTGCCTTTGGTTGTCCTCACAAAACTGCCAGTCAGGATGTCATTGAAGACTGAAGTCCTCCTTCATCTCAGAGCACTGCTTTTGGATTCTGAAGAACCTTATGAAGATAGAGAGATTTGAGAGATTTCTACGAGCAGATCTTTATGTGTTTCAATATTTCAGGGCCTACAAGCACCAACACAAGCTATGGCAAAGACAACTGATGTTTCTCTGTTGCCTTTGGTTGTCCTCACAAGACTGCCAGTCAGGATGTCGTTGTTTTATCAATAAGGATAAAAAAATAATATTTTAAGGCATATATTGACAGGAAATGTGGAAAGGGGAAAGAAACAGAGCAACCTTGCCCTCAGGAAAAAAAATGTTTCTTTGATCGCACAAAGCCAAATGCTTCAAGTAGTTCCCAAATCTTAGGATCTGTTATACTTTTGGCCACCACTCTGTTGTATTTATATATGCTCGATGTGCCTGAGAAAACATATTCCACCAATTGCTTATGTATTTTTACCCAGTTTGGTGCATGTGCTGGATAAGGTAAAAAGAGAAGTGTACAAAATGTTTCCATAGTCCCTTTCACCATGACAGAGGCTGCAGAAGCACTTGTTTTTTCCATTACCTAACTCCAAAGCCCTGTTCATTGATCTGGTCAATGCTAGACATGAAGTGATTTGGATGGGTCTGTGCCATCTCTTACACTCTCAGTCACACTTGTCCCTCATCGCTCTGTTTTGCCCAAAGCACATCCTACCTGGAAAAGCGAATGCAAACTAGAAAGGATACCTTATTTATCTCAAAAGCTGCTAGGTCCTGCATGTGGGCAAATGAACTGAGCCCAAAGGGTTCACAGAATCACAGAATAGCTGAGGTTGGAAGGGTTGTCTCAAGACCATCTAGTCCAACCCCCTCACACAGAGCACGGTTATCTTGAACAGGTTGCTCAGGGCCATGTCCAGCCAGCTTCTGAGAAGAGTCTGATTCTGTCTTGTTTAGTCTCTCCCATTAGCTATTTAGACGCATGAATAAGATCACCCATGAGCTTTCTCTTCTCTAACCTGAATAATTCCAGCTCTCTCAGCCTCTCCCAGCATGTTATACGCTCCAATCCCCTGATTGTCTTTGTGGTCATTTGCTGGACTCACTCCAATATGTCTATCTTGCACTGGTGAGACCGGAACTGGCCACAGGACTTCAATGGGTCTCACCAAGTCTGACCTGCTGGCAAGGCTTTTCCTAATGCAGCCCAGGATGTTGCTGGTCACCTTTGCTGTGAGGGCACATTGTCGGCTCATGTTCAAATTCTTGTCCACCAGGACCCCCTCTGCAAACCTGCTTTCCAGACAGTCGGTCCCCAGCCTGTTCATGGAGTTATTCATCCCCAGGTGCAGGATTTGTCATTCCTTCTGTTGAACTTCATGAGGTTCCTTTCAGTTCATTTCTCCAGCCTGTCGAAGTCCCTCTGAATGGCAGCACACTCATCTGGTGTACCAGCCACTCCTCCCAGTTTTGTATCATCTGCAAATATGCTAAGGGTGCACTCTGTTCCATCCTCCAGCTCATTAATGAAGAGGTTAAACAGTATTGGCCCCAGTATTGACCCCTGAGCACACCTCTAGGTATCAAACTCCAGCTGGACTTTGTGTCACTGATCACAAGCCTCTGAGCATGGCAGTGCAATCAGTTTTCAGTTGACCTCACTGTCTATTTATCTACTCCATGCTTAATCAACTTGTCTATGAGAATACTCTCCACCTATCCACCAGCCTATTTCCTCTGTTTGAGAAGGTAAACAGAAGTTTATGAGTTTATATCTTATTATGTCCCACACCTGTGTCTTGAGTTTGGTCTAAACCTGAGATCCAGGCAGTGGTGGGATGGGAGGCACCAAGGTCCTGTTGTGCAGAACTCAACCTTTAGCCTGATTTTCTCTCCCACTGTACCCCTGGCTATTATTTACCGTTACTTTATGTTGTGAAATGGTACCTGAGTTCTACCTAAAATGTAGCTCCATTCAAGAATCAGCCATATTGGTATTTCTTTGCAGTATTTTTTAAAGAAAAATAAAAACTTCTCAACAAAAGCAATCCAACCTAAAAACGTTGATGATTTTCTGATTAAAAGCTGGTGCTTTTGTTTTGTTCTTTTTCCTTTTCCTACCCAACCCTTGGCTCCTTTCCCTACAAGTATTTCATAGAAAGGCCCTTTCAAGTCACCTTTTTTTTGTCGTAGTTCTTCAAGGACTTTGCTGAAAGATCTAGTCTTCCTGATGGTATTTTAGGTGCCTAACCCCAAAAAGCATGTAATTCTCTCAGCCTCCTTTACAAATCTCAATTTTCAAATGGCTTTACACATCAGGTAACAGGAGCTATACAGGTTGGCTTAATTAACAAGGCTCCCTCTGACTGAACAGGGTATCAGAGTCCAGTCCTTAAAACCTGTGCATTTATATTTAGCTTACACATTTGAAGACAGGGTAGGTCACAATCTTCAGTGCTGAAATTCCAAAGCAGGCACTGGAATTACACAAGGGATTAATTTGATTCTGTATTTAGATTAACAGTACTCATATAAATACTGAATTAGAGCTGATGTCAATCTTTTATGCTAATTGCTAGTTAGACCCTGTACAAAGACACGCTTTGCTTGGACCACTTTTGTAAGATTGCTATCTATCTACTGTGGAGAGATTTACGCATTTGCTTTCCATTAACATTAATAGGAGCTGTCCACATAAATCACTCATCGCCGGTAAGAAAAGATAAAGTCCTAGTAAGTTCAGAGAACACAGACTTTCCCAATTGAAAAATCTATTAATAATAAAAAACCTACAATGTAAATATCTGACATCTGAACTACATTGTAACACTGTGATATGAAATAAAGTGGTCCATGAAGTGATTGCTTCAAGGGGAAGCAATGCTTGGCTATTTCCAAACCTTTTTTAAAAACTCATATAACTCCTCTGGTATTGGTAAAAATATAAATAAAGCAAATAGCTGCAGAGGAAGGAGGAGGAGCAGGAGCACAGTAATTTCAACTGTTATTTTCATTGTCCTTTATTTTTTTCTGCAAGACAGTGACAGATGCAATAAAACACCTTGTTATACATGCAGAGAGGACAAAGATTGCTAGAAATAACACAAAAAACATCTCTTAGCTAATCCAGATGTAACTGGGCATCAGATCATTTAGGCTAAGAAGTTAAAGGTGTCCAGATGCAATGCTTGCTGCTTTGCTCCTTGTTGCTGTTCTTTACGAAATTGATGTAATTTATCTCACTAGGCCAGGAAAACACATAGATCATTGGCCAGGACTCCCTGGTACTTGGCATTGGGCCAGCCCTGATTATGATCTGTATAACTGTATATGATGATATACAAAAAAATAAAATAAAAATTGTTTTTCCCTTTCTGGTGATGTAAATCTGGATTGATTCTTGTGAGGCTACAATAAAGTAACAGTGAATAATCAAAAGAACCAAGTTTCATCCATCATGATGCCATCGTTAAATCCTCTATGTAACACTGAGTACTGTTTTTTAAAGGAATGCTATAAACGGGTTGCCAAAAGCCTTATCTGTGTTTCAACATACATGCACATATCTATTGTTTTGTGTTTCCTTCTATACTTAAAAGGACAAAATTAAGCATTAATTAGAAGTCATTGGTACAGCCATTAAAAGTCACCTATTAGAAAGCAAACTTGATGCAATGTTACATTTCACAATTAATGCCTAATCACTTGACACTAATGAAACTAGCAAAGTGAACATTGTGTGCACGTGTGGTGCATGAGAGAGGGGAATATTTTCTCTTCAGAAAACACCATTTTGTCTGAATTAAAATATCTCATGGGAATATATCTATTTAAAAATATATTTTTTGAGTTTCACAAGTGAGTGTCTAACAAAATTATTTTGTTTTTTTCTGATTCATTTCTTACAGGGAACACATAGCTTTGGCTTTCTGATGCCACGGTGTTCTGTGGCATTGAGCATATTTTATTTAACTTCAAAACATCCCAGATAAGCTCCTGCCATGACCCCAAGAACCTGTGATAGAGCCTGAATGTCTTCTTAGGAAAGACAAACAGCCTTAAAGAAATAAAATCCGCAGAATCCACCGCTTCCTCTGGAAAGTTATCCTGATGGATCTGGTGAGTTCTTGGCTAAAAATCTGAGGTTTCAATTTATCCAGCCAGAAGATCATTGGATCTTATACCTCTGTCTCTTTGTTACATTAAAGAGCCTTCTAGTGTGGCATGTAACCTCCCCGCACAGGTAACCCTGGTTGTGCTGACATAGTTCATGAACTGATATACTTCATTTGGGGTTTGGCCAAGATTTTACCACTGGCCTTGATTGTTATGTGGAGAGGAACAATTCCTCTCTCTTAAGGAACACTGTGGCAGCCAAAGGTTAGATTGATTTTGGCTGCCACAGAGCAACATCTTTCCAGTTTATCAAATGCCTGATAAGCTTGGATTCACACTCAATACTCAGTCCAAACATCCATTGAATTTATGTAGGAAGTTGGTTAGAAAGAAACAACCATAAGTGATAGTGATAACTTAGAAAAACTTTGACACCTGCATGAATGGATGGGCAGGGTGGGGGTGAAGTGTTGCACTTGGCAGGGAAATGAGAAAAAAAAGAATGAAAACTAGTAAAATGCTTAGGTATTGTGACTTGCAACATCATACGCTGAATAAGTTGCTGAATTGTATTAATTATCTTTTTAGGGTTGTCTGAGATCCTCACAGAAGAAGTATCACTTGTCTCTTATCTGTTCAGGACCTATCACAAGGAAATAAAGATAGACAGGCAGGCAAACAGACAGGTAGATACTAGAACATCTTTGTGGTCTCATTTATAACACAGTACCCTAATGGGATTTATAGCACAGTGGCAGTGTGCAGAGCCCTACATGTAATTTACACAGCTAAAAAAAAAAGGTAAAGAAGCCATGGTGTAAATGCAAAGAACATGAAACTATTCCTCATCTATGCAGAAGTATATGAATGAGTTTCTGGTGGTAATATTTTGATTAGGAAACTTTATTTGTTACAGACACAGGTCATTCTGAGGGTGCACAAAAGGATCCAGCAGAACAAAAATAATAAAAATAACGACTAGGATGAACCTTCCAAAAAAGAAGAGGCTGACAATGAACAAGAAAGCATTGTTCCTGTAAGCTCTAAGGGTAACAATAGACAGAACCTTTAGAAAAAGTATAGCATTGATATTTTACATCTAAACACTTTCAACCAACAATGTTGAGAGCCTCCATAAAAAATAAACCAAATCCTCCAAAAAATGCAGTGATTGCATAGATACATACATATGTAGACAGACAGATGTCATGAAAGAAGAGATATTGTGATAGAAGAAGAAAATCAAAAAAGAACGGAAATGGCTGATTCTTTCTTTGTGACATATTTTCTCTCTCATCCTTGCATATTTGCATTAAAGTGATTGTGAATAATGTACATTTGACCAGTGCTGTCTGCGGAACTAATGCCTATTAAAGTGATGGGAAGTAGCATATGTTGTGCCTTGGGCAGAGAAAGTCCAATCACCCCCACTGTGTGCAAGTCTCCAACTAAAATGCAGGACAGCCTGGGTTTTATCCTAAATGAACCCAGCAGGGAGAAACAGGACATAGTCCCTCATTCCACATTTAAGCTTCTGAACTAAGGTTTAAAGAGTTAGATTCAGAAAAAGGGAACTGTAACATCCATCATTTAATTTACACTTGGCGCTAGTGTTATTTTATCTTTTACTGGTGGTATCAATATAAAGGAAAGCGGTAAGGCAGGGGAAGTGGACATGTATTCAGTTGTTTCAAGGATTGAGATGCATTTGCTTTATTGGTACCAAAGGAAAGAAAAAAGGAGGGGGGGGGAGGGGGGAAAAAAAGAAAAAAAAAAAAGAAAGAAAAGAAAAAAACCTCCACCACTCCGCTCCTTTCTTTCACATTTTCTGCCAGTGCACGATTTTGTCAGTAATTGCAAAATGGTTTGGGTTTGTTTGGTTTCACTGTTATGTTCCTGCACTGTACTAGAAATGTTCTGCTATTTGAACAGTTTGTAAAGCTTTTTGAGTTGTATTACATAATCTTTCCAACGACCTCCAGCATCAAGTTCAGATCTAAAGCAGTCTTTCTTCTACCTGTATGAACTTGATAGCTGGGAAAAAAAAAAGCCAGTTACAGAACTGTATGAGGATAACAAATTCAGCTGAACTAAGGAAATAAAATTTGCCGAATTGTCATGTTTAGATGTGTAGCAATGAATTTTACTTCACTACCTTCAGCATTACAAAAAGGAGAGGGTGCAGGAGGTAAAAGGGAAAGGAGGCAAAGCCTTTTTTTTTTGTAATATAGTATTCATAGGAGGAATTTATTTCCATTTCCAGCGAAATAAATCTGTCTTAAATAGAAGTGTATCTCTTAGTGATGTGGAAAAACATTTGCTGCCAATGTAAATCAGGAGCAACTCCAGTGAAATGAATGGATTGGCATGGGATCCCAGTTACAGTGGTGCAAGTTCTGAATAACCCATGGACTTGAGATTAGTGCACAGAAGGGAGATTGAAATTTCTTCTTTTTTCAGCATAAAGGTGAACCGAATAGTTAATTTAATTTGTAATCTTGATAGCAGATTATTAGCATGCCTTAAACATTAATTATTGCTGGGTGAGAGTTTCGGTGTTGATACTTTCAATTATCTCTTCATACAGTCTAAACTAAAAGTTCTGACCAGCTAGAGTCAAACCCTGTATTACAGCTACCACTGAAATTCAGATCCAGATTTGTAGTCTGAAATTCAATTACATCCCAGCTCCAAAATCCGAAGAAGTGAGCTGCTCATTTGCACTGCTACTCAGCTAGTGACTGTAGATGGGAAATATCTCCATTTTTTTCTGTTTATTGCTGATGCTATTTAACTTTAAAATGTAATGGGTAAATAGAAAAAAAAAGAGAGAATGTATTGCTGAGATAATTACAAGAAGAGGCTATTCCCATTAACAGAGCTTAAATTATATGATTAGGCTTCCATTATTTTCCTCACTGTTACCTAGGAAATCTAGACTGGCTTTGGAGGAATTATTTTAGCTTTTACTTCCTCCTTTTTCTTATCTTCCCTGAATAATTCCTTAATACCAGCAATAATAAAAGCACTATTAAATACTCAGAGACCCCAGCTGGATTCCACCACAGTAATCATCCTACATCCACACGCTGTGGCTCACCATTGCTTTAAGCCACCCTAAGCACATACGGCCACAAAAATTGGCAGCCTCACCCAAGGCCATGCTGCTCTGTCCCTTCCCTTGCTGTTATCATTTGGGACTATGGAATCTCACTGTGAGCTGGATCCTCAAACTGATCTTGCTAAAGAGGAAGAGGAGAGGGAGAAGATTAAAGTTCAGGCAAATCATTTAGATGACTGCTCAATGCAAAAAAAACCCAAAAACAAACAACAAAAAAAACCAGCATGAAAGAGAGGAGGAAGATGTGTGGGTGCAGGCTGAGGGTCGTCATACTACAATCCAGCAGACCAGTTTGATCAGTTAAGAGCAACTGTGAAATCACAACTCTAACAAACGAACATCTTATTCAAACATCTGCCAGACTGAACAGATGAAGAAAAAGTGCTGGTTTCCCCTTGAAAGGAATTAAAGCACATGCAGACCTGACCTTGGCCCTGCCYGGCTGTGTCTAATCCTAGTTACCTTCACCGGGCCTGATCCTGACCCCGACCCCGACCTCAACCCCAACTCACGGGCTCATGTCCCCATCTCCATGGAGGTGCCTGACGCCCTGGGCTGGAGGCTGCCCCCATCTGCTCCCCCATCCTGCTCCAGAGATGGGACTCAGTTCAAGATTAAGACATTCAACTTTGGTGTCTACATACAGGTGTCTAAATAGGCAGGAGGTGTTTCTGATCCCATTGTCAGTACAGATATAACCAATACAGTCAGTAGAGTCATGCCAGGATCATTTTGCCAGCTGGCACAGTTTGGCCACCTGCATGATTTAAACTCTCCTAGCCTCCAAAATGAGATGGGCAGATCCAAACTGGCTTTAGAGGGTAGTTTTAGACGAGATATAAGGAAGAAATTTTTGATGTTGAGGGTGGTGAAACCCTGGCACAGGTTGCCCAGAGAGGTGGTAGATGCCCCATCCCTGGAAACATTCAAAGTCAGGTTGGACGGGGCTCTGAGCAACCTGATCTAGTTGAAGATGTCCCTGCCCACGGCAGGGGGGTTGGACTAGATGACCTTTAAAGGTCCCTTCCAACCCAAACTATTCTATGATTCTATGAAACTCCCTATTGGGAAAATTCTTTGGTCTGTGCTGAGTCTAGAAGATTTTGCGAGAGTATCATCTTGACCTCAGCCAAAACCGTGCTACAGCCCTGGGCCCAGGCACTGTTTTATTTCCTAGGATAGGTGTTGCTTAGATGTCTACCTAAAGAGGAGATTAATTGCTCTCCAAGCTCCATTGACTGTATTACCTAAGAGTTTGATTCAAGTACTCAGCCATAGGTGTCTAGTGCCACTTGTGATAATGTAGGATATTCCATCAATAGAGTTCAAGTCTCTTGACTGTCATATCTAATAGCCTGACTTGGATGTCTTGGATACTTAGTAGTATCCAGCACCCTAATAGCACTATGGACCCAGGTGACTCAGTCAAGCCTGTTTTGGGCTTTTAGCCGTCTAGATGTAAACACCTAAATTTAGGTATATTAATCGGAAAGGGAACACCATGCTACAATTCCTGAGCTCACCACTGCCTCCACCACCTCAAGAAGATGAGGGCAAAGAGATGACCCCCACAGGTCCCTCAGTCAGGCATTGTTAATATTGTAGTAACTGAGTTGAAGACAGCTGAATGGTTTCTGACGATATACTAGCTGCAACCATCAGACACCAGGTCCTGATGCAGTTGGTGAGAGTAAACTTGAAATGAAGGCTTTGCTGGAGTGAGCAATTCAACACTGTAAAAATTTTTCTCCTTTTACTACATTGTGAGTAGGGCCTGACCCTTCAGAGTTACTAACAGCCTGAATCAACCCATCATTATCTTAAATTTAAATGTTGTTGCAGTCAGGTTAGAGACCCACAAAAGACCATTTGAACATGTCCATTTCTCTTTCTCTCCCCTTGCTTATTCCCACAGGAAACAATATCTAAACATGTTCCCATTCATCTTGTACAGACCACAGTCTCTAAAATTAGTAGAGAGCAAGGTGCGAAGTCCAGAACCAAAGGTGCGTGAAATCTAAATAATACTAGGCATCAACTTTGTTCCTGCTTAGAGGACAGCCATCCTTCCCCCACAGCAGTGGCTGCTCAAGTTGGACACAGACTGTGGCTACTTCAAACCCACAAGAAACTGTTGGTGTCAATGTGTTTAAAATACAAATTTGATTCAGGTCATTCAAGACTTAGCGTTGAAGACGATTCTTCTCACTGCAAAAGCCAAGAGGAAAGAGATTCCAGGGCTCCTGAGTGGTGCTAACAAAAGGTCAATTGTCCATCACAAAGCTACATCAGTTCCTACTGGCCTCTGCCATGCCTATCTTTGAGTTTAGCCTTGATGTTTAAGTGGCCTCATTCCCTAGTTTATTTTGACTGTCTCTTTGCAGTCTCTGTTTTCATATACTTATCCATTATTAGTTCACTTCTCATAATTACGGCTCCACTTTGGATGGTATGTTTTAACTACTCCCCTGACACCAGAGTTCAAGCATGAAATAGTCTCTGTGCACCCTTTTTGTTGTACATCTTCCTTAAATGTTTTTTCCAAGTTCTGAGATGTGCTTACTGCTATTTTCATTATGTTTCCATCATGTTTATGTCTTTCCTTCATTTTGCAGTCTTTATTGTTCTCAGTTAAGAAACTGGGAGGGGAAGAAAAAGAGGAGGATAGGTGTGAATTACAATTTTAAACAGAGAGGTGTTTAAGAAAATAAGAAAATAAGAAATCCTTACAGTTATGCAGTCTGACTTTACATATGCATCTGAAAGTTATGTGACTAACATGACCATTTGTGATAGCCTTCCCCAAACCTATCAAGCAATGTAACGATGATGACAAAATGATTAAACCAACATGAAGAGTTGTGAACCAAAGCCAGCTCAAAATTTCAAATCCAAATTCAACCCTAAGGAAAATAAGTTTTTGAAACACCAAATTTACAGACTTTAGATGCTGTAACCCTGTTCACTATTGTAAAAACTGTTTGGCAAAGGCATACCAAAATTGGAGAGAACCTCAGAGCTGTGTTAAGTGATTAAATTCTTGTCCTTTTTGAAGTCAATGAGACTTTTGCTATTAACTTCAATTATGCCACAATTTCTTTCCTGGTATTTTTTGTACATGCACTGATACGGTTTGGAAGAAAGGTATCTATTCTGTGACAAACTATGAGTCGACAGAGCTCATGGCTTGGCTTTACACTAGAAGGAAATTGTGTGCAGTGGTAGCTCTTTTATCCCATGGGAATATTGTACCTCACTACTAAAAAGCTTTATAACAAAATGTAGGAGACAGTATAAATAGACTCAGTGATGCTACTAGGTCAGTCAAAAAATAACGAACTCTTTCAAAGATGGCTGGACAGTACCACATATCTGTACATCTTGCTCGCTTTTTTGGTCTTTTTTTTATTGCTAATTTCAAAATGCATCTATTTGTCCTGTGAGTGGATATGTTTGGCAAAGAAATTACAAGCAGCTACCACCGAGCACAGCTGTTCATTGTCATCATTGATAGCAACAAATATAATCAGTCCAAAGCAAGATCACTCCTCTAAGGGGAAAGTATATTTAGCTATCATTCAAAATCCTCAGTCTGATATCCTTGATAGTTCAGTAACTCACTGTTTTGCCAGTGGGGCTGATAGAAGTTTCTTTGTTGTGATGGATGCATTTGCCATTACTCACCATACCGGTTCTCCCCTCCCCTCCAGCTGTTTTACGGTGGCACAATATCCAAAACCCATGAATCTTGCAGTATCCTAGCAGCCCAGACTGTAACATTCCAGCTTGACAAAATTCGAGCTAATAATTCAAACAAGCTAAAACATCAAATGGGAAAAAGTCAAAGGAGACTTTTCATTAGAGGCATTGACTATTGGGAAACCTGGGAGATAAATGGTGATCCAGTAATCATCCTTGTCAAATCAGAAAGTGTCAATGTATTGATTGCATCATTATAATTGAATTAATTACCTTTGTATCTCTTTAGATATTTTACTTATAGCTTGATATTAGGACTTGTTTTTCTTGCCAAAAAGATGAATTTTTGTTTCAAGGCCCTCGGAAGTTTGTTTGGGTTTTTTTTCAGTACGAATTGC
Organism: Phoebastria nigripes; assembly: GCA_035582835.1. Taxonomy (NCBI): domain Eukaryota; kingdom Metazoa; phylum Chordata; class Aves; order Procellariiformes; family Diomedeidae; genus Phoebastria; species Phoebastria nigripes. The sequence continues at coordinate 851,386 of JAYKAV010002999.1, forward strand.
ATGTTTTGCAAAAGGATGCTGACCTAGAAAATGAATGTCTGCTTATCCATGCAAACAGATACAACATCTCTGCAAATTTCCAGTCTGCCAGCTCCTTCTGAGATATTTCTGTGAACCATAGCTAGAAGAAAAACGGCTTTGCATCTATTTCGTTGGAATCAGAATGACAATATATTCCACGACGTGATGGAGTCTAATGACTGCATTTGTGATGTGCCTGTTGGTAAGCAAGGAACTGGACTGGGAAAGCCATCTCAGTCCACGTGATCCAGCAGGTGGTCACAGCTTTATAGAAAAATTAATTTCAATGATCTAGAAATCAAGCACCAACCTTCTGATAACATATATATACAGTAATTACAAGATCAAGCTGCCTTTCTAGTTTTAGCTTGCTACCTAAGATCATTGTGTCTGAATGTCTCTCACCTAAAGTCAACAGCAATAGGAAACCTAATAGTACACTGCATTAAATGGAACATTTCAGAAGAGAAGCTCCATGTGAGATGAAGGATTTGGGAGTTGTTATTGCCGTTGTTTCAGTGAATGTTGTTTTAATTTAGTTGGTTAATGTTGTATTTGATAGACATGATGTCTGATTTTTGTATCATCTCATCACTCATTTATTTCCAAGTGCCCACTTATACATATATCAAAATACCGGCACAGGGGGATTAGGCATCTTTTCTAAGTTCTTTCAGTAAAATAACTGCAGATGCAATCAACTTGGGTGTCTGAAGAGACAGGGCAGCATGCTATTCAATAAGCTTTTTTCTCTTTCTATGATGTTATGACAACATCGCTTCTGTATCTTGTTCTGATTTAAAGCTAACTTATTTTCTACTTTTATCTTTGAAGGTGTCCTCATAATTAATCTGGAGTAAATAGGATGAAATCTGATACTGCATCATATCTGCTGGTACATCAGAGCAATCATTAAGAAGTCCAACGCTGTTAGACTTCTCAGGCTAATTTGTCTTTGTTTCAATGATGTAAAAAAACACTTGGAGAAGAAAACAAAAATACGTCGTTCTCTAATGTTGAAAGGTGTAGGTCTTTTACACGTGCATATGATTTTGACTATTTTTACACAAGGGACACGATTAACACATGATTAGGCCTTTTTGTATTGGCTTTTTTTTAAGGTAAAATTGTTTCCAGTGTTTGATTTCAGGTCCACAGTGAGACACAAAAAGATCAAGAGAACACAAATTTTTAATTGCCACGTTCAGCTGTGAAGATCATGTTGCCTTGTGGTTCTGCATCAGCAAAGAGGGTCACATTAGCAAACTGTCTTAAATCACTACTTAACTACACATTCCCTCATCTGGGATTCATTCACGGCTTCTTTCACCTGAAGTATATTTACATCTCTTGGTGGCTGAGTCCAGTTAGACTGCAACATTGGTAGCTTTTCCATGTGCAGAAACCATAGTCAATCTTAGGTCTGTGCAGTAAGAGTGCAGAAACCAGGAGGTCTAACTTGAAAAACATCCCTTTCTCGCTAGTATAAATGCCGGACAATCCTGTTTGCTGGCAGAGGAAGAGAATGATTATCCTTTGAAGGATGCAGGCTAAGAAACTATAGCCATGCAGTTTGATAGCAGAGGGACCAGGGGTTGAAAAAAACATATGCATAATTCATTGCCTCTACTTGCAAAACCTCACCAAAAYACACATTTCTGCTTCCTGATCGCTATCTCTTGAAAAAGGCACATACAAACTGTTTCATCACTAAAGCCAGGGACACAACACTCTGTGGTCCTTGAATCAGAACATGATGTGCAACAGGAGCTAAATAAAGACACTTCTTCGTTGTGTTGAATATGTATCTATGACTTGCATTAGAAAAGGGTATTGTGTGTTTTCAGGGAATAGTAAGGCAGACACTTCTAAATCCAGATCTTTACAATAACACCTCCCATCACTTTCATCAATCTCTTAATATCTCTGGTTTTTTTCTTTCTTTTTTATAATATGGTACAACTTGTATAATAATAATAATTACCTCACAAGAAAGATATGAAACTTAATTAAATAAAGGTTCATTATCAGAAACTCAGAGCATGTGCAGAGCCTGTTTGCTATAGCTTTTCTGCTGTTAAGCTTTTCTGCAGATCAAGCCTGGGCTGTACAAGAAGTGACATGAATCATCTGTATCAAAAGAAATATGACTCATTCAAGGCAGAGCCATCCAAGACCACAGATGAGGCATTATTTTGATAATGAGAGATTTATAGAGGAGACACAGGGAGAAAGATCTCCTGGTTCTTTTAACCTAGCCTCTATCCTAGGCCCCTACACGATCTCCTTAAAAATGTGCATAATCTTCGCTTGAACATCTGACTGAAAAGGACTAGCCAGCGATTCATAGAAGAAAGCAGATGAGCCTCACTCATTTTTACACCTAAACTCAAACCAGACTTCACCAAGTTCCTCCAATGTTCTTTTACTGCTGGTTGCAAGCTGGGACTGGAAGTGGAAATGCCAAAGCATCCCAAACACAGGCAGCATTTGTGATGGGATGAGAAGCACATGTTGAGGAAATCTCTGGAGAGATGATCTTCTCACAGAAATATCAGACCTTTTTTGCACAATTCAAGTCTAAGACTTCAACAAACAGGTGTCTGCAGCCTCCACTCCGAAAAAGGTCTGTTTATAATATCTCTTGTGTCATATCCAACAGCTCCATAGTCATCTGAGATATCCTGGAACATCTCAAAGGGATCATGACCAACACATGAGTCACTAACTCAAGTCCTCAGTGTACCTTGATTTTACCTGCCCAACTGAAGATAGGTTAAATGAGACCCATGGTTCAAAGTACTGGTGCTCAACATTTCTTTGAAAATTATGATCCTTTTCATTAGTTGTCTTTAAGATGAGGGCCTACACCAATATTCAATTACTGAAAAAAAAAATTCAAGGAGCCTCAAGAGAGTGGGAGATGTAGTTTTCAAGGAAAGGCAACGGGTTTTTGCAGCCTTCTGAAAATCCCACCATTCATCCAGAGTATAATCCTTGACAGCAGCACTTTGCTACCCTGCTGGATTTCAGCATGATTTAATTGATGCTCAGCAGCTTTGAAAAGCTCCTCAGACAGTAGGGAGAGAGAGGGGCAGTGATTATAACACGAGTGGAGTTGAGAAGGGACCAAGATCCATCCTTCCCATGTATCACTGCCTTTCTTCGTGATCTTAAATAGGATGTTGGGCCTGAATCCTTAATGTGCTTTAATTTCCATGGAATTTAAGTGTCCTACTGCCATCAGCAACATCTGGTTGTGAAGATAACTACACTGAAGATTGTCCAGCTTCTGTGGTGAGAAGTCATACATAGCTATTGCAAATCAAACACGGTCAAATAGAGAAATCCATTGTATTGCCTCATTTAAAAAATGGAACACATAGGTGGGATTCATCTTACTTGAGTGTGTTTAAAGTCTTGATGACTTAAGTCATACTAACTGTTGTGGTTTAACCCGGCAGGCAGTCAAACACCACACAGCCGCTCGCTCACTCCCCCCTCCCCTCAGTGGGATGCGGGAGAGAATCAGAAAAAAAAAAGTAAAATTCGTGGATTGAGATAAAGACAGTTTAATAAAACAGAAAAGGAAGGGGAAATAATAATAATAATAATAATAATAATAATAATAATAATAATGATAATGATAGAATATACAGAATGAGTGATGCACAATGCAATTGCTCACCACCCGCTGAGCGATACCCAAGCAGCGATCGCTACTTCCTGGACCACGCCTCCTCTTTATATATTGAGCATGACGTCACATGGTATGGAATACCCCGTTGGCCAGTTGGGCTAGCTGTCCCGGCTATGCTCCCTCCCAGCTTCTTGTGCACCTGGCAGAGCATGGGAAGCTGAAAAGTCCTTGACTAGCAGACTACTTAGCAACAACTAAAAACATCAGTGTCTTATCAACATTCTTTTCATACTAAATCCAAAACACAACACTAGGAAGAAAATTAACTCTATCCCAGCCGAAACCAGGACACTAACGCACTTAAAGGTATAGCGCTCACCTGCAGTAATAACTGCAAGTTCCCTAACTAAGAGAGAAGAATAAGCACTTCCAGAGAGTTGTTCATCTCAGCTATGTTAAATTCTTATTTTAGGTCTATTTATCTCAGAAATTACCTGTCTTCTCCACTGCATACAAAGGGAACCCAGAACAATCTCCTTAGATTTAGACTTCTAACTTGTAGACACCTAAATTTCACTTTAAAAAAGCACTGAGGCATAATTTAACACTTTTAACTCTAACCAGAAAGCTGGATGCAAGCATCTTCTGGCACAATATTTACAATAAGATTTTTGTTCATTAAAAACTACTTTTTTTTAAGAAAAAAATAACAATTTTAAGAAAAAATGCATTACATTTTACGTTTTATGGGTCTACAAGGAGCTAACAGAAAGTAACATTTTGACTAAAGAGGTTTTTTAAGGGCAATCAAACCAAATGGATATTAAATGAGGATACTGTAAACACATTCATAAAATATTATTTCTTTTTATGTGTGCACTATCTTTATTGTTGCCATATACCTGAGTATTAGCATTTTTGCCTCTAACTCTTACAAAATCTCAGAGTGCTTTACAGTGATTAATTAATTAATTATAGCTCAAACTCATTCTCTTGGATAGAAAACTACCTGATGGGTTCCCTGAGGCACAGAGTCCCTTATGGTTAGAGAGCAAGTGGGTGGAAAAATTAAATCTTTTTGCCTCCTGATTTACCCCCAAGAAGACACTTACATAGTGCACCACAGGGCTCAGGCTACAATTTTTCATCCCAACCTATTTGACCAGTTACCTGTGGATATCTGAGGCTGCACGTCACCATGATGGCTGATGGGAGGGTCCACGAAATGAAGAGCAGCTTCACACTCCACCAAGCACGTGGTTTTAAGAAAAATGGATATTTCACTCCCATTTATTAAAGCCAGAATTTGGAGACAAACTTAAATTTCATTTCTTAAAGTGGAGATTTCTCAATAGATTTGAGGTGCTTATATTTCTGAAGCACACACGAAACTTGTATCACTAAAACCTATTAACAGTGGCACTAATCACACACAAGTGTGAGTTAGGCACCTGGACCAAACCAATCATCCAGCTTCCACGTGTGGGTTCAGTACAAAGGAGGTAGGAACCTCCAGACAGTGATTCATTCAGTCCTAAAACAGGTTGCTAGTTGATTAACCAGGACTAGGTGTCTAATCTATAGACAACCAACATGAAGTGAGCTTAATCCCTTCATAAACAGTCAGTTACTGCTATAATGCAAGTCTTACCCAAATTAAATCAGTCTCTTTTAGTACCAAGTCAACCAGACCACTTGTTTCAAGCCCAAATAAACATCTCCAGTAACAACGAAAACCAAATGTGAGAATTACCAACATAAACGCTCATTTCGATGAAAAAATAAATCCCTGTTTTCTAAGGCTGTTTGGCTTAAATCAAACACCCAGCTAACCTTTGAACCAGCGTTGGGAAGTTTCCATTCCAATGAGAGCTTTAGGAATGCATGCCAACAACCCACACTCTATCCCCAGTTGGCAGGAGGTTGGCAAGGATACAAAAAAACATGTTAACAATGATGCTTTTTTTCTATATATACAGTAAACCTTATGTGTATCAACACACTTGTTTAAACAGCTTTTTGAATCTGACTCACAATCTTCATGAATACATAAAAAGTTCCAGATGTTAAAATGTCCCAGGACGTGCATTTTAACCAACTTTGTTCTGCATTTGTAACCTGACATGCAAAGGGGGCATATTGATTAGAATTATTGGCATACTTACCGCTTCAGTTTTCCTGCTTCCTACTGAGTAGTATTTGCCATGGAATGACTAGTTTTTGTGCTATTTATTCCCAGCACGGTGCTCTTGGGATCCTGGATGCTTTGGAAATTCCCTTTGCATCAGTAGCTGGAGAGTTGAAAAAGGAAGAAAGAAAAAGGGGGAAAAAACCCACTCTGAGACTTCACAGGTGCAATAAAGGAGAGGTTGAGGGGAGGAAGAGAAGGGGGTGAGAGAGAAAAGCTGTTTCCCCTTCTCTACCGTTAGGCACAGATCAGGTAATGGTCAGGTAATGCACAGGTCTGTGTCCGGGAAAGAGGACTGCTCAGCTGCAGTTCACCATTGGCATGTCCATTGGAAAGCCCTTTGCACTGGTGCAAAGTCACTGTTTACTTTAGCTCTTACCCGTTATTAAATTTAAGACTCAGAATCCCCTGTAGCCATTTGCTTTTATTAACAGTGAGCATGTGTGCACCGCCAGAAAATCCAAGGCCTGGGAGAAGCAGACTGCAGAATGTTACAGCTTCAGAGAAAGCCCGTTAGAAGCAAGGTATCCTGGATGATTTGCATGGGAATTATCACAAAGGCTTAGTGGAGCTTAAAAAACAGATTTTGTGACGGTTTCTGACCTTGCTTGCATTGATCTTATACCAGTGCCACTTTGCTGATTTCAGTTTAGCTACTTCCGAATACGAATAAATAAAGTTTAGGTGCATTTTTCTGAAGTGCCCTCATTATTCTGTTTTTAAAAATGATGAAGCACTTAGCTCCAGGTCCATAAAAGCTTGATGGAGCCTGTGCTCCTCTGCACTTAGATCCAGATCTTAGAACCTTATCCAGATCATTTACCACAAACACCCAAAAAGGGCAACACAAAAAGCAGCAGGTGCTTACTCAACGGAGTGATCCAAATGATGACATTTAGGCTACCTGACAAGTCAGGCACCATCAGGACTGATAAAGAGCTCTCCAGGGACTATGTACATGTTTTATCCTATGGCTTTTCAGTGCACGGTGCATACTTGGTGACAGGAGCAGGAGTCTTCCATCCCAGCTCACAAGCCAGCTGCAGAACTTTTTTCCCTCTTGTTCCCCTGGTCCAATAAATTTTGCATTCCTCCCTGCAGAACAGCCTATGCCCGGTGGTAGGAACAAAGGATAAGTCCCTATTTCCTTCCTTTTCCTCCTTCATGCCAAATCTCAGGCTATAGAATAGCTCTTTATGTGGAAGATGCCTTCTGGGCAGGGAGACCAATGTCTTCTTCAGGGCCATGATGTTTTAGCTGAACTCACTCTGGAAGAGTTAGGAACAGTCTGTGCAAGTCCAGCTTTGGGGGACCTGACACCACGAATCAGGCACAGCAGTAGTTGGCTCAGCAGAGACACACACAACTGAGGGTATCATTTAGAGATAAATGAGAGGTGGGCAGTGGGCAGGTGGTAGGAGCTACACAAACTTGGATACAACTTTGGGTGCACGGGATTTTTCAGGGTCAGGGGTGGGACAAAATAACCTACATTTGGCCTCTCAACTCAAGCTTCTGGGGTATCAGATTAAAATTAAATGTAAGTGTGAGCTGGCACCCTCTCTATTCTCCACTGACAGTGTTGACTACTTCCCATAGTAGGACGTTTAATACTTGGAGAGCCCATAGGTACCTACGTGTTGAAAACAACATTTAAGTGCCTTAACCTCTAACTAAATCCCACTTCTCTTTATCTCTGAATGATACTTTATGTATCTGCTTGCTTGGTTTCATCTGGCACTGGATTGTAGGCAGTGGTGGGAATGTGGCCTCATGCCCCATGAATTTGGCTAAAGGTGGCAGAGAAAGGACAGATGATGGAGAATACTGTAGCAATATAATTAGTACTTAAAGACTGGAGGTGTACAAAAGCTGGAGTAGCTCAAAGCCTTTGGCTTTCTAATATTTAGATTAGCAATCTAACCTAATGCATCTCAAACACTAAAGCAATTTATTCGGATTGGAGRTGTTAACCTGGGAGCACAGGAAGAGTGAATTCACCTCACCTAACTTTAGCCATCAGAAAGTTTGACATCTGTCTACATTATTTAATCAGTTCCTCTTATAGTCAGTGAAGAAAGATGCAAACCTCTAGAAATGGCCTAATCCATCCTAGGATAAGAGAGATGAACCGTTCTCTGAAGGATGCTGTCTGCTTCCATTGACTATTGAGAGATGATCAACAGCTTAGACAACTAGCTTAGATTAGGTACCTACCGCCTAGACATTTAACATTACGTGAGTCTAATCTACCCCCCAGATATTCAATATCTCTTTAGAAATCTCACAAGTGTTGTTGCAGTAACAAATACTGCTTTTTCATACCTATGCTTCCCAGAAGCAAGTTTTGATTTGCTCGTGTAGCTCTTTTTCTTCAACAACGATTTGTTGTCATTCTCCTCTTCCCCTGTTTAAACATATATACATATGTTAAACATAGTATATATATGTTAAACATAGTATACATATGTACATAAATATAGTAAACATATATACCTATGTTAAACAAAGTATACATATGAACTAATTGTATCTGCATCTGTAACGCAGCATGCATGTATTTTATGGCATTTGGTTTTGTTTGGTTTCTTATGAATAGGAAACTGGGAAATCTGACAAAATTTCCAAGTTTCTGCATCAGAATTCTAGGCTTGGTAAAATTTTTGTGTTAACTATTGACCATGGGAAACTTCTGGAACTTAAAAGCCTTACCAAATTATTAATAATTTTATATGCTTAAGGGTTATTTTAAAACCACAATCTCCCAGGTGCCGTACTTAGCTTGTCCTGGGTTACTTGTCATGTTAACCTTTGAACCTGTCTCATCTTTTCTTCCAAACTTAGTCTGCTGAGGCTTTTAAAGTTCACACTTGAAATTAACCTCTTGTCTGTTGAGTCTTATAAATGTCCTAATCTATAGCTTGTGGTTCTGACCTACAGTCAGTGACTGTCAGCTGCACAGCTGAAAAAATCAGCTTTTTAAAAAATTTGAAACAAAAAAAAAAAAAAAAAAAAAAAAAAAAAAAAAGCAAACAATACATATACAGTCTGTATATATCCTAATAATATCAGATGGGCTTATTTGCAGGAAAATAAATTACCAGATAAATAGCTTGCTTGGATACTAAAGAGATTAGCCTTTCATGCCATTTAAAGGAAGAAAACTACTTTGTAACAGGAAAATTATTTTTATATCTCCTATCTCACCTGGTGCATTTCCCTTCCATTCTACTGATAATTTCAACATACCTTTTATGAAGAGCAATTCCAGACCCCATTATTGTTCCAAGCTCTGACATTCACATAGGAAATGAAAAACTGCCCTAACCTTCCTCCCTGCTCATAAAGTCCTGGAAGAGGTGGATAAGACCACAGAATCTTTTGACTTAGGGTACAATTTTTTCTGCATTTGCATAAATCCCCCAGGCAGGCAGGAAGAGACAATATTTCAAACCCAATCCTAAATATTTCATTTGGAGCGGTTATCTCATAATTACAGAGCTGCTGCCAATTAGCAAAAAGAGAAACCTGTAGAATAATTTTGTGCTATTAGACATGAAGGAAGGAATGGGGCTGATGGGCTTTAACATGTATTGTATGTAGATATACAGTCCTGAAGTATAACGGGCAGTCCCACAGAATGACCAATGATTTCTTTGCCTGGAGGGTACACATACCCTGTACGCATCGATCGAAACACCTCTTCCTCTTGAAGAAGTTTTCTGTTGTGGGACAACCATTGCTGCCACGGTGATTTAATAGAACAATGCAATATTATAGGCAATCTAAGGCACAGACTTTATTCACCCACCAAAAATGCACTGAGAATCTAGAGACAATATAATTATCTTTGGCAGGGGATTAGTGTCCACACGCAGAACTTCCCTGGAAGCCTGACGGCTGCAGAGAAAAAAAGCTTTTCCTTTAACATCACCTGAAACACAGCTTCTGCAATAGCAGGCACTCCCAACGTCATGCGGGTCCAGAATACAGTGAGATGAAGAGGATTACCTTTGGGCCATTTGCAACTCCCACTGAGAAACTTCCTCTTAAAACATCTCAGACTCCCCATTCCCTCACTAGCAGATCGAACTTTATGATTTAAGGTCATTGCTACCTCATGTCTTATTCTTGAAGGTTTCTAACCCACTTATTTACTCCTCTGCACACATGCTACTTAGGTTGGTAGAATTGGTAAGAACACAGGCTGCTCAAGTCTTTTACAGATGAACACATGAAGCCATGGTAAGGAGAGGATGGGCAGGAGGCAAAACTGAAGAACTCTTCCACCTTCATGATATATTTACCATTTATGAACCAGGCATGTCCTGTGATATCTCTCTAAATAAAGAACCTCTGCGGCATTTTTTGCAAGTGAAAAACTGTGTGTTTTTCCTCACTTCAACATCTGTCCCTGGATATGAGGTCAGGGTTCCCTTTGAAAAAGTGATTACTGGTCTTCTGGCCAAACAAAAGTGTAAAGGATTATCTCACCCTGTATAAAAAGTCCACTCATCACTTCTCAGGCTCAGGGATGAGGAAGACACCTCTCAAAGCATGGCTATGTCCACAGCAGGTTACAAGTGGAGCTGCCATAAGCATGGGATGTTTCCTACCCTCTGTGCCTCGCTAACAGCTTCAGTGCAGGCTCCTTATAGACCACTTATGTGTTCTTATACCACATGCATGCAAGCACACGGGCTCTAGCTTTCCATGGAGATTCAGTGTCAAAGGATGAGCAAATGTAACCTTCAGTGTCACCTCAAGGCCAAYGTGAATGAACAATACAAATTATCAACTGCTACTGTACGAGATCTCTAATGTAGAAGAAGTATCATGTCACCACTGCTTGACAGTCAATCACTTACGTCCCAGTCCCAGAGTGCTTGAAATGAGCTGGATCTCTGGATGTGGTTGGATAAGAGATGGGAAAACTTTGTAGTCTCCTGGATACTACAGAGTGTATAACTACGTAGGTTCATTCCTGCAATGGGTTGAGGATGTTGAAGATCATATCCAGTACAATTTTGAAGACTGCAAATATGTCAAAGCAGGGAGGATAAAAGACTCCTGCCCGTTAGCCCTCCCTATCTAAAGAAAGTCCACCTGTGGGTGCTTCCAGCCCTGCCTACAGTGATGGGATTTCTGCCTACTAATTCACCGGCCCTATGTGGTTATAATCAGAATTTGACTTGGTTACTTCCAAAAAATCCTCTTTTTCCATACATATTCTACAAGGAAAGTTATTTACACATGAGGATAGTACAATCACATCCTTGAAAAAGATCCTATGACACACTGATTCTGACCCATCCCAAAWGACAAGGATGGGTCATCCTCTACAAAAATTTAAGGAAAATGCTGTGTTGCTTTAAGAGGGCAGCAATGTGAATCAATTACTTTACAGTGGACAGCACTGAAGAAATTAAGGCTGGGCCCTGTTCCTACTGAAATCAATTAGAATTTTGCTACTGATTGAAATGAAAGCTGAATCAGACTTCATAACTACTTTTCTGAGTAGTTTAATAGCCAACTCTGTGTTTTTATAATGTCTGTATTTAAATGGCTTATTTGTTTAACAACATCCTTTCTCCTTTATTTATGTTACAAATAAACAGAAATTGTTAAGCTGATGTCTAAAAAGGGAAAAAAAAAAAAAAAAAAGTAAATATTTGCTACAGTAACAACTAAAAAGTAGGATTCACCTCTGGCCCTGCATTTGTTAAGGATAAATTGGGTCCAGTAATTTTTATTGCACTCACTATAAAACAGACCACACACTAGTTTCTTTTAGAAATGTTTAATCAGGGCTTTAAAAACATTTGCATGGCTCCTAGGACCTGTAGCACCTTAGGATGTACAGAGGGTATCTACTGAAGAGGCTCACCACTTTCCCTCCTGATCTGTTTGAAAAAAATACARTTACTGGTACGATTACAGAGAGGTGCGTACTGGAGGCATTGTCTACTGCCGGCCTGACACCAGAAGGTGTGATATTGTCTGGTTTTGCATCAAAGTCACACAAATGAAGAATAATCTGCCCCATATGGATACTGATGTGACTAGATTGTGCCATTTGGGCCTGGTGCCAAGTAAGTGGGGCCTGATAGCTCCAAGCTGTCTGCTGTAGAGGATGGACTTAGAACTCCTTATGTTAGAAATAACATTTGAGTTTCGTACTCTTTGGRTCTTTTTTTTTATTTTTGATATCCAGAAAGGATCACCAGAATGGACACAACCTGGCATACTTTTCTTCTTTCTTGTGAAGCTTTTCAATATCTTTTCCACATCTCCAAGCAAAATGACAGTTGGCTAAATGCCATCCTGCATTTTTTTAAATAGACTATGAAAGCAAAGAAAGAATGAAGTGGAGGGGAGAAAAAGAAAGAAGAGCAATGAAAATGAGGAATTTAAGATATAGAATAATCTAATTAACAAACAGGGAGATTAGGAAATTACTAGGACTGCCTGTAATTTTTTCACATTTCATTTCAAGTTAGTAGAAGGAATGGAGGAATCGAGACGGAAAGGCCAAGAAATTCTTACAGCTGACCTTACTACTGCTTTTCCTCAGATCCAGTCCACGCTTAACCTCTTCCTTGTACACTGCATGATATCGTTCTGCTACCTGGCAGAGCAATGAGTTAGTTAATGTTGGAAAGCAAGCCAAATAGGTGTTGTTCTATACTAAATGCTAAGTGTTGTGTTATTATGTGAAAACTGGTGCTGTATCGATCTTATAAAATAAAAAGGGAGCCTGGCATGGCTCTGGTTGGGGACATAGCCTGAGTGGTCAGGCTGAAGTCACACACATACTGTTGCAGAGGTGCTTAAGGACCCTGCCAAAGCAGGGTCTCTAAATGCAACATATRATTTCAAACCATGGGTCATGGCCAGCCTGTGGAAAACTTGCTCGTGTTTCAGCCTGCAGGTTAACCAGGGAGATTTGAGGGAAGGAGGGAATCCTGTCCCTGTTTCTAGTGTGGCTGCCAAAAGCTTCTGCTGCAGTTTAYACCTCCAGAGACCATGGGGGAAAAAACACCTCACAAATTTTCAGCTGGTGAGTGCATCAGGAAGGCCTCTCCTTGTCTCACTGCCACCATTCACACCCAGAGTTATGGTCTCTAATAACCTTTCACATGGCCTGAGAAAGGCCTGGCCAGTTCCTCTATTTTCCCTGTAATAAGAAAGAGCAGAAGAAACTTTGCAGTTTATGGACACAATAATCTCATTAAAGCTTCACCRTGGCTTCCAGAAGTTTTAATAAACCAGCTGGTTAATCACGATAATATCCCTCCCCCCTTCACTTTATGGAAAGATCCTGCGGTCAGGAAATATAAAACTCTCAACACGTTGACCACAGCGAGGATTACAGCCTCATGCAGTGACACTTTTCCAACTGTAGATCTTGTGTGCTGCACAAACCTCAAACAACCTCATAAACAAGTTTGAAGCAGACCTAACGCCAGGCTTGCCAAGGAGAACATCAAGAGTGATTCTGTTAATGAGGTCTGGCTGGAGCTGAAACACCTCTCCTAAGTGTGTTATTTTTAATCAAGTCATTTCCAGCAGGAACCTTTATAGAAGTGTGCAGTGATTCATTCCTTAAAATTTACACTTGAAGGCCCCAGTCTTGGGCCACTGATGTCACTGAAAGCTTTAGCAGTGACGGATGGATGTTGAATCAGACACCACGGGCTTGACACTCAATGACTTAACACCCACAGATCAGACTAGAATCCATGTCCTCAGACTYTCATACCTCAAGGAGAAAGTTGGGAGCACGATCCAAGAGCTCACCTCTACAACAGATAAGGAAGTTAATAACAAATCAGAGAACTATTCCTGCATTGCATCACCACTGTCCTGGGGTGAGCTAACATGCCACCTGCCTGAGGCTCACAAGTGGGGTGCTCCYGGGCACCCCGAAGGGCCCAGTCCAGCAAGTGTGCTCTGATCTGAGCAGGGTAGGTGAATAACAAGTGGTGTCACTTCCAGTTCATGACCATTTTTATTCAAAGTGTAGATGAAGTAAGAGCTGCTTTTGCCCAGGAAAAAGGAGATTTGTGGTTAGTGTGCAGATCCTCTTGAAAGATTTCAGGCCCCTGTCTCCCGACAAAGTCCCTTAAACCACCAGGCTATTTTAGAAGAAAAAAGTGTCTCACTCCCTCATGCTTCCATTAAGCCACTGTAAAACCAGGAGTGAGGAAACAGGAGGGAGTATGATTTCCCTCTGGATAGCTATTTTGCATCCTAGACTTGCCTCTGTATTCCAAATGGTGGCAAGTGTTAAATGCGGAGACTACATTTAAAGATCCTCCGCTATTAGTAGAAATTATGTGTCCCTCCTATCAAAGCCTACAAATGAAAGCAGAGCAACACCAAGCAGCTGAGAAGGCATCAGAATAAAGTGGATGTGGTGAGCACATCTGTGACTCTAAAGATACTGTGAAAGTTGAACTCATGTCCTACCCATTAGGCCACAAAAGCTGAATCCTCCTAGGTCAAACTGAGGGGATCTTCCCTACAGGTTGCAAGTTAAATCCACTTATGCAAAGAAGCACAGGACAAGGAAGGAGGAAAGTCTACAGTAGCAATGAGACTGCTGGGGCAGTGCTATTCTTTATATCTGAAGACCTCAAAGTGCTTCTTAGCATGAAATAAGTAACAATGGTCATCTTTTTACCACTTTTCTGTGCCTAATTTAGCAACTCTATCAGATGTAGCTTCTTAGTTCATTAAGTGTATCACTCAGTGTAAAAGGCAACTCATATCATCTCCTTTGAGTCCTCTGGGTCCCTGTCAAGTCCCTTGAGAATCAAAGACGTATGTTCATCCAACCTATCTGGATACTCACGTCAGGGTGGCACAAGCCAGCCGCTGGAAGAAGCTCCCTCTATCTGTATAGAGGGAACCTCTGCAACTTAAACAGGTGCCTACCTTATAGACAAGTAAAATCTAGTGAGATTAACTTCAGTCCCTTAGTAAACAACCAGAATATGGCTCTCTATCCCCATTGACGTATACTAAAAAATTAGGGATAAAGCAGCTGTTCCAGCAGAACTGAGAAAAGACTGCATGTTTTCCTCGCTCCCATGCCATGTCTCTACTCACTGAGCCACCTTGTTTCTCTAAAGGTTTTCTACTCTTGGAAATTTACTATTTCTGGATAATGGTTCCCAAGTAGTTGTTTAATTAAAGCCCCCATGTAGCCAATTTTATTCCAGAATTCTGGAATAGCTATTCTGGTAAATTCTAAAGTGTCAAGAAGCCCTAAGGCATGTGAAGAGAAGTGTGTGCCTGTCTCAATGAGAAGCTGTTAAAAGGAAGGTGAAAATAATAGGAAACTTGCGTATATTGGTAAATGGCAATGAGAGTGTTGCTGGTAGCATCATTTTAAATCATTCTGGCACACAAACAACTAAAGCTGCACAACTAGTTTGGAGGCGAAAAGAAGGATTGAATTAATTCAACTTCTTTTTAGATTCACACATGATCTTCAAGGTTACAATTTAGTCATTACTTGAATTCACATTCCAAATAATTTCTTTGGGGCATCTTGGTCTCAAGTCTATGAGCTGTTCATTGTATATGTTTGATATATGAAAATCAAGCTGGGCTAATTAGTTTTGATTAGACACATAGTTTATGATGTGTTAGCTCTTTGCCTTGATTGGATTAATTTAGTTCTTAGAAACACGTGTTACATGTGAAAATAGTATTTGAAAATACCTCTGCCACGAATATCCTCTAACAGTCATTGGAAATTCCTTGTTTGTACAAACTTTCCTGCAGTAGACTTACAGGTTAAACTATTCGTAAAAAAATTAATACACTGGGAGCACGAACACAGCAAAAAATATGTATAGTATTTTATTTGAGCAAGTAGTCAATATTTTGTAGACTAGCCCAGCACCGTTCACTATTGGGTTCATTAATTACATCCACTAATTTTGTAGTCTTTGTTCCTGGTACTGAGCACTTATTCATGCATGTTCAGCTACAGTAAAGTCAATGAGATTGCTTGTGACTTTGAGCACACCAGCAGAAGGGCTGTCCCAGCTAACATAGCAGTTTAGAAAACCCAGGCTGCATTTTGATTACACCCCCCACGCTCACCTCTCACACCCCTCGCTCCAGAAACAGGGGCATGCAGACAGTCTCTTGTGGTCCTACCGTTGCCACCCTGGTTTCTGAGAGTCCTCCGATCACACCAGCTCCATGGCATACGCACTCAGCCACACTCACCTTCAGCTTCAATCATGCCCTCTTCCCTCCACTAAC
Organism: Phoebastria nigripes; assembly: GCA_035582835.1. Taxonomy (NCBI): domain Eukaryota; kingdom Metazoa; phylum Chordata; class Aves; order Procellariiformes; family Diomedeidae; genus Phoebastria; species Phoebastria nigripes. The sequence goes on from JAYKAV010002999.1 coordinate 867,519, forward strand.
ATGTACTCAGTCAGACGTTTTCACATTTGGTTATATACCCAACTCCTGGCACTCACATTCAGTTATGTTCAGAGTGCTACACCCACATTTAATTACAATCACACCCTCACGCTCCCCATTCAGTTACACCACCAGTGCTGCCCACCTCCCCCCACACTCAATTATAATCACATGTGATTAAACCTGCATTTCTGCACCTACGGTATAATCCTTCACTGGCATTCGCATCCACTTATGCTCAACTGCCTTCACTGGGATGCACGTCTGCTCGTCACATTCATGCACGCATGGAAACACCAGATTTCTTCTTTCGTCCTGACAGCAGAGTGTTTTTTAGTTTTTCTTTCAGTGACACAAAGAGCACCCACTTCTTACTAAGGAACAGAAAGACTTGCTGTTCCTGTGGAATGTTGTCTTCCCAGAAAATCACCTTGAATCCTTATTTTATGTCTCCTGAAGAATGTGTGCTGTGGTTGGTTTTATTTTGGTACCTAGCAGGAATGAAAATCAAGATGCCATTTCGAAAACTGCTGAGCGCTTGAAGCAAAAGACAGTTCCTACCCTAAAGAGATTAGGGCTGTATCTATCTTTCACCTGGAGAAAGTGAAGGAGTTTCTTATGGAGGAATATTAAGGTCATCTACTCAATCCCTTGGTGCATCTATGGAAATGTTATGAAAGCAAATTACTGATGTTCCCTAACACATGGCCAACCACTCCACCACTGCAGTGACTTGCTGTCCAAGCAGTCTGCAGTCGTCTGACACGACCTGTATGTATAGTCTCTTCTGCATGACTGCACGGCCATCTTTTGCAGTTTGGTAATGGTGATGTGCAGGTGAAATCCTTCTTCTCCTAAAGTCAGCAAAAAGGTTGTTTCAGTGACCATAGACCTATGGTCTTCCTGATGATAAGAACCCACCTCAGAGGTATGTGAAGCCCACACAAATGCTAACAAGAAACCTGGGCTGCTGTGGGACTGTTTGCACCGGATACATTCAATTGCAGGAACACTAAACATAGTCCTGAATATTAATGAAAGATCAGAAAGAAAAGACGATGGAAAAAAGATTGTGTATAGACACTTTAGAGGAATAAACAGAGCAAGCGTCATCTGTACCAATCCATGTGCACCCATATGCACAGACAACTTATTATTTTTTCCAGTATTTAAAAACCACAGTCAGTCTGAACCAGACTTAAGAGGAAGCTTTGATAATCTGAAGTGATTTCTAAAGCAGGTTTTGATTTAGAAAGATAAGGCAAAGCTCTGACTAAGAAGCCAAATCTCTAATCACATATTCCTGACAGAGACTTGGACTTGGTTTTTTTTAATCAAGACATAAAATCCCAATGAAATTCACACCAGTTCTTCTAGAAGTAACAGCAGGGGGTGGGGGGAAAGAGGGGGAAAAAAAAAAAAAAAAAAAAAAAAAAAAAAAAAAAACCAAAACCTAAAAAATACCCTGCAGGATGAGGCAGAGTCTATGGATAAGTGCCTGCCGCCACAATAGGATACACATGGCCTGTTCAAAGATGCCTTTGCAGGGAGCCAGGCCACAAATAAAAAAAGACATCTGATGTGGGGTTGAATTGGCCACTTTTTTATTAAATAAACAATTGATCCAAATCAAGTAACTCGAAATCATTTAGGAGGTCTTTGTTGATCCTGACCGGAACTAATATGTGCAGATAACCTACACTTGCTCTTATAATTATCATTCCCCGCACGGCTACCACCCGTCAGAAATCCCACTTCTGTGTATCTCGGGGAGGCAGGAGAGAAGATGAGTGAGAAGATAGGAAGGGACACAAACAGGAGGAACAACCTCTTTTCATCATCCAAGTGTCTTAAGCAGTGTCTGAGTCTGAACAGATACAAATGGCAAGGGGGGGGGGGGACCAGTCCCAGTGTTATGGGGATGGCACCCCCATTCTGTGCCTACCACCATGTGTTGTGCCCAGTGTTGCACGCAGGGAGGACTAAAATACCATGACTGCTCCTACCATAATTCTTGACAAAGTCGACAGAAGGGGGTTAGAAAAGTAAGAAGGGCAAAATGCATCCTGCCATTTGCCCACGGAAAGATTAAAAGGCAGATCTTTGCCACAACCTGATGACGTTAAAGATGTTGTTTGTAACGTGAATTACAATGCAACATAAGGAAATCGGAGGGTGTTTCACAACAGCAATTGTCATGATCAACAAAGATCAAAAGGACAACACACAAAGAATATTTTGACCAAAAGTCTTGCAAAAGTCTCCTATTTGAAGAGGGTGAGATTAAGGTTAAGCTGCTGTGAATACTCCAGGCTCAGTCATGTGATTATTGTGGCTGCAGATAAGTTATTTTGCTCCATTGTTCTTGGATGACTTTTATAAGTCAGAGGCCTTTTGGTCAACACTTTTCAAAGCTGCTGTTGACTGCTTACTCCTCGTTCTTTTTCAGGACCCCATGTTTTAGCCACCTTAGAGAAGAAAACCTTTTTTTGAAGACATGCTACATGTCAGCACTCCGTAGGACAGTCTTATGTGTCCTACAAAACTTGAAGCATTGTGGAAAATGCAGTTTGAGCCTGATGTAACTGAGATAACACCTGTGAGTTTCTGCCGTACATAAGGGAAGGATTAGGGCCAAAAAGCAAAGATCTGGGTTCAGAAGGGTGAAAAGCATGATGATGATAATAAGGATTASTATTACATCATTTGCTACTAACATGAAAAGTTTTTTTGAATGGTGTCACTGTCTAGCAGGTGTATTCTTCTTTTCAGCTGGTGATCGGTCAGTGCCTAGAGATGAAGGTGGTGTCAAAATATGAAAAATGCCTTCAGAGTAGTAGTTTTCTGGAGCCTTGATCCTGATGGACTAGTCCCAGCCCTGAGGGTCCTTCAGGATCTCAGCAGAGTTCCTGTGGCACTATTGGCATCCTGGTGCTCAGTTAACCTTATCTTGTGAGTGTTTTTATGGATTTACACCCAAAATGATCCAGATCGGGTATTTGTAGTGGGCTTATTTCCTATGGAGTAAAGGAAAGGAGAAAAAGCTAGCAGCACAGTCTGTGTCATTATTAAAACCAAAATGATAATCAGGATAGAGCAGAGAGAAACTTTGCAATAAAAAGATCCCAATTAAGATTTGGGGTTTACACCTCTCAAACAGCTTGTGGGAAAATAATAATAATGACAACAATAAACACAGGAGCAACAAAAATGTGGGATCCCAATGCCTGTGCCCACAGTGAGAATAAAAAATGCAAAGCCTGGGCCACCTCGCCTTTAATTTCTTAACTGCTGTTTTGTAAGGCTTGTGTCATGCTTCTCAGTTCAAACACGCTTTGGCTCTTTATTATTCATGGGCCTTTTTCTCAGTCAGTGGTGTTGAATAATAAAACAGCCCAGGATCAAATGGGCCAATTCTCCACGCCTGACACCAACTGCTACTGTTCGCTGGGCTCTGCCAAGCGTTGCCTCTGATAATGAGTGGGATTTGGTTAAACAGTAAATTAATGAATAATGAAATATCCAGGTTGATCAGTTAGAGAGCACGCTTGCTTTGCCCCCGGCCAAACGCTCGGGGCAGAAATTACTCTCAAACGGCACTTGCCTGTGTGCTGGGCTGGATAACTATTTTACAGCCTATTGCTTGACAGGATGTTGGGAAGAGGGCGAGGGGAAGGGGGGAGGTCGGGGAAGCAAAGCGGGCAGGGCAATCTCCTTCTCACCCGGCACGGAGGGGAGAAGGGGCCGGTTTGGGGCCGTGCAGACCCCACTAGGAGGGGGAGAGGGTTGCAGAGCTGAAGGAGCTCGGTATGAGGCTGAGGGAAGGATGAGCTCCCTCCTAGGTCTTCCTCTCTCCTCTCCCAACTTTAGCAGGAGATTACCTTGACCCTGGCTATCACTGGGGATAACCCAACTTTTCTCCCCCCCACCCCACCCTCGCGCCGCATCAGCTGGCAATTCTTGCTTTGCATTAGCCTTGTCCGAGCGTGTTTCTGAGGGGGGGCCATCCCCTCCTGGCAGGGGCTGTAGCCCAGACTGCAGAAAGAGCTTCCCGGAGCCGTGTGTCAGGTGTTTCGGGCAAATAAAAGAGACTGTGAAAGGCTGCCTGCACGGGGATGGGGCAACCGCACGGGGATGGGGCAACCGCATATAAACAGGGAGAGATGGAGAAAGCATCGCAGCAAGGAAAAAACAACCCTGTAAGCCTTCATTTTCTGTACCGGGAGAGATAAGTAGCTGTAAAATATTTCCCGCAGGTCAGTAACACAAGTGTATGGATGTACACGAACACACACGCACGATTTCTACAGGTAGASAAGGGGGAAAAGCCCTTCTTGACTTTTCACACCCATCCTCCAGAATTGCACAACGCCCCGGTGGGTGTTTTGGGGGAGGAGGTATTGCTTCACACCGGCGAGAAAACCGCTATAATTATCACCTTCTATCCAGAAGGGAAACTCTGTAACCAACTATCCCTCCCCCTTTCTTTTTATGTTTATTCTTTCCAAACTTTCTAAACAAGCCCCAACTTCCCAAGCCAAGCCAGAGCAAGGAGGGGAGGTGGGGAGAAGAGAAAAAAAAAAAACAAAAAACAAAAAACAAAAAAACGCTGTTTCCAAATTGCGAGTTTACAGGTCGGGGCTGTTACTTTCGCTTGTCTCATGTCACTCCTAAGTTAAAGTTTAAAGAAACCTTTGAAGCGTAAGGAAGAAGGAGGTCCCTACTACGCCTCGGCCATCGCCCCCGTCCTCCCCCGGGCGCAGGGAAAGCCTCCAGGCTCCGGCTGCAATGGCAAGGTCCCAGAAAAGCAAGACTGGAGGGATTTAAACGATAGTCTCCTTCACTTTCTCAGTCTTCTTCACTCATCTCTCTGCAGAGTGTTTTGTGAGTGTAAGGATGAGCAGCGGGTGAACAGGCGGCTCTCTGGGGCAGGTTAAAGCCGGTGTTTATTCTACTCGTCAGACAAAACCATCTCCCACATTCACCGCCAAATGTTAGTATAAAAATCCAGAACTTTTCGTTTTAAAATATTTCACCTCTTTCCTTCCTGCTCGTGTTATTCCAATCTTAAATAGATTTTTTAAAATCCAGCCTATTTCCGTGAAAAGCATTTATCCAAAAATGCTTCCTAGCCCCATTTGCAGTTCCTCCACCACCACCCCTTCCCATTGTTACCAGTCAGTGTACTGTGATTTTCTATACAGAGCTGGAAACAGGCTCCCTTTTTTCCCAGCCAAAATAGGATCCACTCTGCATTGAAATAAAGCAGCATTAGAGTGGAGGGGAGAACGGGGCTTACTCTCGTCCCAGTCGTTGCTCACAGCTTTTGGGAAGAGCTGCAGAGCTGGCTTTGCAGGCGACGACAGGTTAAGYCACTGGGAGTTCTGCAGGAGCAAAGACGGTCAGGTGATGCTCTGTGCACCAAGAGCGAGATAAACTATTGTTAGCGCTGGTTTCATGAGGCAAAAGATCCCCCCCTGGTACTTTGATGGATTTTTACAAGGAAGAGAAATGTCCACACGCATTTCATTCACCTTAGCGTTTTAAGCGAGTAAAACTATGGATAATCATTGCAATTGTACCCAACGCTCTTTGTAAATCTCACCACGCACTGATTTATCACCTGGAAAGAACCAAACGTTTCTGCTTTAAAGGAAATGTTCCTCTCGACCTGAGGAAAGCATCCTCCTCGCACGTTGTCAGAAGATGACGGCTATTCCCCGCACGCCACTGTTTATTTAATAGCACTAATAATCACCGGCACAGCACCTCCCCACGCTGGGGAACGGGGGAGGTCCCACTGCACCGGGTAGCGCTCAGGATAGTGTTTGCCTTTGCTTTAAAAACACCTTGACAAGTGTTAAACCCTTTTTTTTTTTTTTTTTTTTTTTTTTGTTGTGGGGATTTTTTTTTTTGCCCCATGCGGGGCAGATCCGGGGCAGGGGGTGGGGTAAAAGGATTATTGTCTCTGAAAATTCGGATGAGAAATACACACGCAAACACACACACGCTCCTTTCATTCTAGCGTTGTTTGGAGGAAGCTCCAAAGTATTTTGCGGTGATTTCGTAATTGAGTGAGATCCTGGGGGTTTTTGTCTTCGTTTTAAGGAGAAAGTATAGAGACACTTTTAACCCGTAAATCCCCAGAGATTTCCTTCTCCTCCCCCCGCCCCCCTGCCCCCGAAAGCGTTCACAGGCAGAGGAGAGACTTGCTGGAAGGGAAATCAGGGCAGCCCTTCCTCCCCTGCTCCGGGGCGCCGGATCAGGCCCAGGGCCCGGCTGTGGGACCCCGGGGTCCGTGGGATGTGCGGAAAGCCAAGCCCTGCGCCGGGGCGGGGGGGAGCGCCGGGGAGGACCGGCCCTTTGCACCGGCTGGAGTCTATTGCAAGGGTTTAATTCCAAGGCAAAAACGAAGAGCTTCCCCCCCCCTTAACTCATAAAAGTCAGTAGTGGTGTGCGAATGGGACCAACTCCGCACGACGAAGCGGAGCTACGCGCAGTTGTGACACGACATGTAACACAATGTCCTGGTACAGCTGTGCACATACACAGACACACGTCCAGCTACAGGGAAAAAATATGTGTGGATGCCTGTTTACGAGAGAAACAGAGAAAACAAAGGAATTCAGTGAATATATTGGTACTGGGGATTATTTAAGACATTTGACTAGTTCCATCATAGGGACACCAGATGTTATTTATGAGGTCTCGTATAAATGTGGGCCATACCATGCAGGTGGGGAGGGAAAAGAAAAAAAAAAAAAAAAGAAAAAGGGAAAAAAGAAAATAAAGGAGTTCACCCCAAAGGGATGAAAGACAAAAATGATGTTTATGACTATATAAATCAAGGTGAAGTTTTGTAATGGAAACTAGAACTACCTAGAGTTTAAAAAAGAGACTGGGGCAAGGCAGGAGAGACAGAGAGAAGGTCCCCGCTGGTCATGACTGGGAAAGCAGATTATAACATCAGACCGGTGGGGAGGGGAAGTTTTGATGAGCTAGGTTACTGCTGCTATTCATTTATTTTTAACCTTAGCTGGGGGAGAAGCTAGAAGAGGAGAAAGACGGGGGGGAGGAGAGGGAAAGAGAGAGAAAAAGAGAGAGGGATAGAAAGAAAATAGATAGAAAGAGAGGGGGGGAGAGAGAGAGAGAGAAAGAGAGAAGGAAGGAAGGAAGGAAGGAAGGAAGGAAGGAAGGAAGGAAGGAAGGAAGGAAGGAAGGAAGGAAGGAAGGAAAGAAAAGAAAGAAAGAAAAGAAAAGAAAAGAAAGAAAAGAAAGAAAGAAAGAAAAGAAAGAAAGAAAGAAAAGAAAGAAAGAAAGAAAGAAAGAAAAGAATCTGATCTTGGCTTGTTGAAGACCTTTGGGAAAATGCAGTGGAGCAGAGGAGATCAGCGGGAATATTTCTTCTTTCCTGACACTACGTTTCCAGACCCGCTAGTGTGCGAGCCCACCCCAAGCACCGCCGGCTGCAAGCCGGGGGGAGCGGGAGGAGAACCCGGCCCCGGGGGAGGCAGGGCACACCGGCAGCCTCCCGGAGCAGCTAACTGTACTTTATTATAAATATATACATATCTGTGATTTGAATTTGCAACTTTGAGACTGTTGCCGGGATCCTGGGAAACTCGGGGTGAGCCCTTCCTCGTCTCGCCGGGTCCCATTTTGAAGGGAGCCCTCGGTTTCCACAAGCGGGTGCTTCTGCTGAGTTATAAAAGAGCTTTCCCTGGTGCATTTTTTTTAATCCCCTTTTTACATAACTGTTGCACAGTTCTTGGACAACAGAGAAACTTCCTGATTCTCCCCACGTCCCCCAAACAACCCTCCCAGACTCCGCTGGGAACTGCGAGAGCTGTTTTGAAAGGTCTCATGCAAAACATATGCTCTACTAAAAATAATATCGTCGGTGCGATTAAAACAAAAGAAAACAAAACAAACTAAAAAAGCATGGCATGCAGCCTGGCTTTTGGAAATCAGCTCTAGTGTCGTTGGTCTTCCCAGCACTCCCTGCCCGCGGGCATCCTTCACCCCACACCTGCCCGCAGCTGGGTCAAAGGGGCTGGGGAGGGGAGGTTTGGGGGGGTCCCCACTCCTCATCCTGCAAAGCCCCACTAAAAAGGAGGAAAGGGGTGGGTGGGGGGGAAGGGATTCCCTTTTCTCTTTTGCTCGCAGCTCCGCTGCTCCCCCCCCCACCTCGTTTTTCCCCTGCTCGGACCCCGGGCGCTGCTGCCCCCGTCCAACCCCCACTCACCCTCTCCCTCCATCCCGGGCCCCCCAAACTTGCTCCGGGCGCTTTTGCCATCACACCACTGAGGGAAAGTAGGTCACGGCTGAGTCCAAGCCTGGCTGAAGCCGAGGCAGCCGAGCCTCGAAAGCTTCCCCATAAAACAGACTTTGGGGTCGTCGTTCGCAATATTTTGGTTTTTTTTTTCTTTTTTTTTATTATTATGATGATGATGATTTATTTTGGACACCTTGGGCGATCAGCTGAGTCGGCTCCTGTAGTCCAAGCTGGAAGGAGAGGGAGAAGGGAGATAGTTTGGGAGATGGAGGTGGGGATGGATTTCTTTTTTGTTATTCCCCCACCCCCCTCCGAGAGAAATATTAAGTTGCAAAAACCGATCCACCGCTTGTTACGGCTCCTGCACCTCTCCCTCTGCCCTCTTAAATTACCGCTCTCTCTAAAAACCAACAGATAAAACCCAACCCAGACAAGTCTTCAGAGCGGGTATTTAACTAAAATAGTTCACCGCAGTAAAAGCGATGCTTTAAACCGGTTTCCACCCTCAGGGCTCCCTGTTTGAGCACACGTTTGTGTTTGTTTTCAGGGTGACTGTGCGGAGGGTTAAATTGACAGTCCTCTCCAGCCTCTGATTTACAGGCAAAAAAAATGGTGCTTTCTAGAATAACTCTGAAAAAAAAAAAAAAAAAAATTCCTGAGGCCCTAATCTGCCCTCCCCCTCCTCCTTCACCCAACCGCAGGGTAAACCCCGAGTCACTCCGGAGTGACTCCGGGTTAGCCCCGGGGATCCGGATCTCCCCTCAGCTCTTCTTCACGAGTGTCGATTACAGACCTAAATAAAACCGATTTGGGAACGGAGGGGAGGAGGGGGAGGGGGAGAAAGAAGTTGTTTTAGTTTAAATATTTCCTTTTGCTAATTACTGGTGCTGCAACTGTAGACCTAAAGGTAGAAAATAATCCCGCGTTGTGAATACGAACATCACTCCCGATCTGTATATAAGAGTATATATATATACACATATACACACTCACATCCATGTATACATAAGTGAAACCTACAGTAACAGTAACACAGCAGCGGGGGAAAAAAAAAAAAAAAAGTTTCCTGATATTGAAGGCTTACATAACATCTTCTTTTAATGGCTAATACTTTGAAAAGAAAAAGAAGGTTTACTCCTAATTCAGCTGGTAAAAGCAAAATGAAACGAAAGCTCACGTTAACATGACATGAGGTTTATTATAGGTCTGCTTAGAATGAAGAGGTAAGAGTGGTAAAAATATGGACACTTTTGAGTCAGACAGAAATAAAATACCAACATTTCTGAGAAGCAATATTTATTGTCTTTTGTGGTTTTGTTTGGTTTGTTTGGTTTGTTTTTTGTTTTTTTTTTTT
>JAYKAV010002999.1:884745-907464 GCA_035582835.1 Phoebastria nigripes
TTTTTTTTAGTGTGTTTTTTTTTATTAAACCATATGGAAAAGACATTGCAATTTGGTAGCAGACAAACAGGTATGTGTGAGCAGCAGGAGGGACAGACAGACATGCTGTGGAAGCAAAATATAGATTTTTGGTCCCCTTTCCATAAAGATTTTTTAACTGGGAGTGGCTTGGAAACGATGTGCGGTAGCTAGGGGACAGTCGCCTACATCCTCTATAGGGACAGTGTGTGTTGGCAGAAACCCCACTGCAGAGGGACGCAGAGGCTATAGGGTCTACCCTGCCCATAGGGCTATACGAGCATCCTTCCTCGCCGCGGGGCCGGTATAATTTGGTGACTGGAAACTCCGTCTGCTTTCAAAACGAGCTCAGAGGAAGGGTTTAAGGAGGGGGAAGATTTTCTCGGGGGAGGGCAGAAGAGGGGGGTAGCCAACTTCGCACTCACTTTGTAGCAAGCAGCATGTTTTTCCTGGAGTGGAGGTCGCTGGGATCCGTGTGCTGTCTGTTCAGGTACTCAGAAACAGCTTTGGCTGGGAACTCCGTTTCGCAGATGTACCCAAAATCCCGAGCTAAATGAACGGCCTCACCTGGAGGGAAGGAGAAGGGGGCATTAACACCTCCGGGCATCGCCGGCCCCGGGCTGGGCTGGCTCCGACCTGCCCAGGCACCGTGCGGCACCGGGCTGCTGCTCACCGCTCCCTTCGGGAGAGCCCAGCTCTTTCGGGCCGTGTTTAGAAACCTTATAACATCCCCTGCACCTTAGGGAGAGGCTGCAGGTTAATGTTTTCCCTCCACAAACCCTATTTTGGGGGTCGAAGTAACTTTATGGGACAGATTTTCAGCTGATGAGATTTGTCTTTGCTATAACGCACTTGTGATGGTATGTACCCATGCAGCTGATTGTGCAGAACTGTGGGAAAAGTACACACAGATATACATACACACACACACACACAACATACATACATACAGGCACACACGTACACTTTCAAATGAACTGGGCCAAAAAAAAAAAGTAAGGGGAAACTTAAATCCCGAAAGACAGAAAAATGCAAAGTTCCCTTAGAGCAAAGAAACCATTCCTGTTTCAATACACCAGAACACCGTCCAAAATTTTATAGATGTGGACATAATGTTAATATTAATGTCGGTTCTTTGTGGGACATTATATACACACTGGTTTATACACACACACACAGCACTTGCATCATTATCACCATTATGGCCACATCTGTAAAATGATGGAGATAACTGCATTTCGTCCGATGGAAATTATTAATCTGCTTTCTTAACTGACCATCATGCAACAGGAACTCCTCTCTGCCCGGTGGAAGGATAGCAACTAATGACAACCTTTTCTGTGAAAAATAATAATTATTCTAACTCTAATTCTAATTGTCACTTTTCCTGCCTTCCTGGTTTCAGGTTTCTTGCCTCCAGAGTTTCGTGTCATCCAACTCCTAGTGATGTACTTTATACCACAAGAAGACAGTAGCTGAAGAAAGGAGGAAAAGAGGAGGGGGAAAAAAAAAAAAAAAAAACCTCCGACTCTAGGGGGATTCCACCAGATTATAGCTCAGCCCCTCTAGAATAAAGCATTAAACCCTTTAAAGCACCGCCTGAGGGAYCAGGGGGAAGATTTCCAACACGCAAACCAGATATGTCTAATAACTCCAGGACCACATTATTTTTAACGATCAGGAGTTGCTTTCCAACGTCATCTTCTGCTTTCCAAGGCTTCTCGCTAATCACCAAACCGCTTAATGAAAGCGAGGGCACCCGGCGGAGCCCGGGGAGTCCCCGCCGCGGTCACCCCGCGCCGAGCAGGGTCCCCCCGGGCACCGCGCGGGTAATCCCGGCCGGGGCTGGCCGGTGCGTTTCTGCTCTGGGCGATACAATAGCAGCAACGCTAAAGCCTGGCTGGTGGCAGAAAAGAAGATAAATCTCCAGCAGGTGCAGCTTCTTCCAAAAGGAGGGAGCTCTTTCAAGGTAAACTGTTGATTTGTAAGGAAATCAGGGGAGAGGAGGGTAATGTACACCTTACTACACACTTGACATAGATTTTACCATCACTATACAACAGCACAAGCTTTTGAACCTCAAGCCAGCTTCGGGGAGGGGCTGATTTTGCTGCGAGTAGGATGCATCGGTTTTCACACACGCAACGGGGGTGAAGCTGCACCAACCCCGCTGTTAAAGGGCAGTTGTGACACCCGAAATGCTTCACGTCTCCTATAGCGCGATCCTATATCCGTAACCTATGCTGTGCTTTGCACACTCGGCATAACCTATATGCGGGTACCAGGAGGAGCTCGTTTCTATCAGTCCCCGTCTTTTTGCGAGCCTGCCTTCAGCTCTGCATGCGGTAAGGTCTTATCGCTCACATAACTCAATCAAAAGAGTTGAAAAGTTAGTATCTAGCACAAATGTTTATGCATGCTTATATGCAGAAGAGATAAGTGGATTATTTATACGCCTCTCGGTGTGTATGTGTAATGCAGATACATATAATTCATAATTGCATCCATACTATTCCGGTTATGTTTTTTGGAGAAGGTCCAACTTCTCTTAGCATAAACACGCACATATCCTAAACATATTAGTGGCCCTATATTTTACTTTTCAATACAGTAACAATAAATCAAAGAAACACGTCGAACACCAAAATGACATTAGTTGACTTGAAATGAGGTGAAACTTCGGTCTCCCCTTCCCTCTCTCCTTCCTCAGGAATAGCTTGTCTCTTTGTTCAGTTCTAGCCACCTTAAGGTAAACCGCGCTCTGCGACTCTTCAATTGCTCTGATTTCTTTAAAAAAAAAAAAAAAAAAAAACAAAAAAAAAACTGTATGATTTTTCCTCACTGAGCGTCCTGTAGCGGCCATAAATAAGCTCGGGAGGAGCGAATTAAGGTGAGGATGGAGTAGACGTGGAGTCGGAGAGCACAGGCTGGAAATTAATAGCAATGAGGAATGGGACTGCCCTGCAGAATCACACACATATACACACATATACACACACAGAGAGACAACCTCATTCTTGCCACCAAGAGGGATCAATGACCCTCCAGCCAGTGACTTCATTTTTGGGGATGGGATCCTCAACCGTACCGGTGTTCAATCTAACCCGCCCTGAATTTCACCTCTGCAAGGTTTTCCCACCTGATCCCGAAAGTTGTTTCTTTTTTGGTTTGGGGGTGGGTTTTTTTTTTGTTTTGGTTTGGTTTTTTTTTGTTCGTAAAATGTCAGACACGAGTTCAGAGCAGGCAGGGGTGTGAAGGGAGCTGCGATCCTCGGCTTACCTTCCACCAGGGAGGTGAGTAAAGTGACATTTGCTGCCTTACGCCTGCCGGCTGGTAAATTCAAACCGATTTTTTCTAGCCTTTCTCGCAAAGATCTCCCCCCGTTTTTCGATTTGGCTCTAGAATTGCAAAGAAATTAACATCGTGATTAACCCCACAGTGTGTTCCCGAAAGAAACGTTTAGTCTGTGCAGTCAGTGGAGCCTGGGAGGGTTTTCACTCGACGTTAAGGACTTTGGGGGTGTTGACTTCTGCTCGGGTTTGCTGAGATTTGCTTAATTTCTCCCAGGGGTGGGGATGAACCCACCTTTCTCCCTGTTTCATCCAGGGAAATCAAATAATGCCAGATAGCAATAATTAATGGACAGGGTTCTGATCTAGAGAGCAAATGGGTTCCTACTGTATGACACTAACTCGTATTAAGATGGAGTGAGGAGATGGGCAGAAAGGTAGAGGAGGAGAATTAAATCCTCAGTTATTCCAGGAAAGAGCCCGAAAGGCTCGAAGGGAGAACGTGTGTGCCTGTGGATAAATAGAAAAGGAGGAAAATATTTATTAAACCATTTCGTGCGTGTGTGTGAGCGTGTTCTTGTGCGGAAAGGCGATGCTGAGAGGAAGAGCTCACCTGAAGGCAGGGTGCGTTATACAGAGGGAATTGGTTGCCTGAAGGAAGATTTGAATATCTGTCGGAGGTTACTGATAAGGACAATAAAAGGATGAGTGAGCTATAGGTGGGAAATACAGAGCTATTGTTCGGACGACCATACATATGTAAACCCCCAGGGATGAAATCTTGCCACCTGCGAAATCAGGGAGAGTTTTGGCACCTAAGATCAGAGTCTATCCCAAACATCTCTTAGTTATTACTTAAAATTTGTTTAAGAATTAGCAGTCACACTTAGCGAAAAGAAACTAGAAACGACAGAGAAGCCAGACTGGCTTCCCACTATTTTAAAWCAAAGTAAATAGGGCTAGATGGCAGAATTGCAAGAAAGCAGCTTTCTATATTTCATCTGCTCTGAACCAAAAGCTTGTCTAAAATTTAGATTCAAGATAGGAACTGAAGTCAGCAGCAGCCAATGATTATGGCTTGGGTCATCTCCAGAAATCCACTGAAGTTCAATAATGGTGTTTCTTTACCTTGATAATTATATTTTCTACAGTGCATCTCTCAGATGTTCTCCCTGCTCCATTTGTAGTTGTACAGAATGAGCAGGCAGGTTAGCATCTGTAAGTAAAAATCTCTGCTGCTCTCACTGGCAAGGATCACAGCTGAACATTGATTACAGACATTCACGTGGAACAGCATCTATTTTAGGAGACACTAATTCTCACGTGTATTTTTGGGTGACTGACTGCATGTAGCAGGACTTTCCCCCTCCTCTCCAGACACGGAGCTGGAGCCCCTGACATCATCATAGAATTTTTTTGCATGGAAGAAAAAAAAAAAATAATAAATAAACAAACAGCAACTTCATTTTAAAACACCTTAGAGTCAAAGTTGCCCAATTGCTGTTACAGGAGTTGGCAAGATATTTGCTCCACTAAGATTCGCAACTTTTAAACATGATCTGAAATTTGTTCAGGGCCAAATTCATTGAATTTGTTTCTGACTCGAAGTTATGCTTCCAGTCTGGCATATACCTCACATGTAGAAAATGAAGTCTTATCCCCTCTCAGTTTTCCATTGGTTTGAGTGAACTGGTACCTCATACCATATCATGACTTCTTCCCTGTTCTGACCAGAGATAGAGCCTTAGCTCACTTTTCTTACAGACAAGTCATACTGACAATTCACAGTCCTTCTGTCACCGTCAAGAAGATAAAGGCCTTTCTCCTGTTAGTCTTTTCAGCTGATGACCTCGGAGCTTAAATTCTCATTGCTGGTACCTAAATGCACAATCTCTCACTTGATGTGATGGAGTAGCAATCAGGCCTCCAGGTTATCCCTCCCTCCTCTTTTTCCTCAGTATCAATAATGCCAACTATTTTGAGGTCTTCAGCAAAATCCACAGGGACCTTAGTGGGTGATTTGCACAAATGTTAAACAACAAAGGCCTCAAGACCAGCTGGGAGTAATTGSTCTAGCAACCTTCTCTAGATGAAGCACTAAGTTTCTGACTTTCAAAGCTATCTGTTGATGGCTTTTCTTTAGTCGGGTACTTACCTACCTTACAGGTTGCCTATTAATCCCCTGCCAATTTCAATAATGTCTTGTGTGACACCATGTTAATTGCCTTATCGTTATTGCCATATAGAGGAAGCCTCATGGATTTATCTAGGAAAACCCTAGAAATACATCAGGTCCTGAAATACAGCCAGTTCATCCTGCTACATCTAACTGCAACATGCCCATCATGGCATTTTATTTTGTCCGTTTGTTAAGAGAGAAGTGTGAGGAGGAGAAAAGATAGAAAGTGTGTGCATGTACAAGAGTGAAAAAACTTCTTGTCTCAGTTCTTTCATTTTGAGATGCTTTGATAGAARACATTTGGGGACAAACTTTTTAGCAGGGCCTGTTGCGACAGGACAAGGGGGAATGGTTTTAAACTAAAAGAGGGTAGATTTAGACTAGATATAAGGATGAAATTTTTGACGCTGAGGGTGGTGAAACACTGGAACAGGTTGCCCAGAGAGGTGGTGGATGCCCCATCCCTGGAACCATTCAAGGTCAGGTTGGACGGGGTTCTGAGCAACCTGATCTAGTTGAAGATGCCCCTGCCCACGGCAGGGGGGTTGGACTGGATGACCTTTAAAGGTCCCTTCCAATCCAAACTATTCTATGAAAATGTACAAGGCCAAATCTTTCTCCAGACTCCACATGTTCATCTCAATGTCTGAATACAGTGTATTTTCACCTTACCCTGAACCCATGCTATGACAGTAAGATCAATGCCTATTTGCAATCATCTTTACCGTTGACCAAATATTTCTGGTGCATGCATGGATGTCCACACATGGGCATGTTCACACACTCGCCCCAGCCTCTTACCTTCTAAGTACTCCTCCTAGGAGGGATGCATTCAGACACTCTGGAGGAGAAAGACGTCTTTGAACTTCTCCCACAGTTACTTTATACTTTGAAGTTGAACTAAGCAAAGACAAACGGCCAGGTACGGAGCAAAACACCTCTCCTGTATTGACTGAAATTCCACCCAGGAAGCCATCTTTATTCATCATCAAAGAAGTAACAGATTTTGGAGGAACCGGAACTGGAGAAAGAAAAGGGGAAGAGGGGAGAGAGAAACCATCATGCCACGAAGGAGTACAGGATAACTATAGTCTCTCTGACATGCACAGAACAGCAAAATGAAAGGGAATTTTGAATCTCTGGCTACCTCCAGCAACCTAAAGGGTGCTGCTCCCCCAACCTCTAGGAAACTGCTCCATGAATGATGGATGGAGAGAAGGGTGGTGCAGTACAGCCTCTATGCAGGGTTTGATCATTGGGAAATAAAATACATATTGGCAAGCACCTGGCAACTTTCGGGTTTGAGCCTGTGTCTCACCCAGAGCCCCCCGATGCCTTTTGTACAACGGACAGCGCCTTTCTGGAGGGGAAAAAAAAAGGAAAATTTACTTTTTTTGCTAATGTTTCCATTACTGCTAAGCTGAGCCAGGAATAAATTCACTACACGAAGGGTATCGCTGTCTTAAATAAATATCAAGGCTGGAGGATACAGCAACCAGAAGACAGCTCTGTTATTGCTTTGTGTTTTTATTAAGTCTGGTTTATGAAATAAAATGAGTCTTTTCCTTCAGAAAAATGAACACCAGAAAAAAAAAAAAAAAAAAAATCTGGTCTAACCATGGTGTTCGCCACCTTGATCATATTGTGCTGTCCGTGAAGTAGTAGGAACTCTCCCGCCCCTAAATAAAGCTGATCTAGTTACTGTAACACATATTTAAAGGAAGTTATGGGGGGGGGGGAATCAAAACAATAAAGAGAAACTAACCAAAATAAAAACATCTTATTCTGTCCACTATAAAACGAAATATTTCTTTTCTCTGAGAAACTAGTGAGGTTATTTTAAGAGTAACCAAGGGGATTATAACGAACAAATTCCTATAATAGCAACCAGACACACTCAGAAATAAACAACAACAAAAAAAAGGCTAAACTAAAAATGAGAGCAATTCCCCCGTGACATGAATTTTGTTTACAAATGAACTTAAATAGCTCCCTCATAATTGTGTGTAACTGTTATGATTTACAGCAGGTGCTCTAATCAATCAACCAATCACTTTAATTTATAGGGAGCCTCGCTGCATTTTCCCAGTTGTTTCATTTCTGCAAGTAATTGATAACAAACCGTACTTAAGGTATGTTTTATGCAGGAGTTAATAAGAGCTGACAGCTGCTACTRCTGCTTCCTCTCGGAATCGCGGCAACACGCGTTTCCTTATAGAAAATATACTCCGAAATTGAGGGTTTGCTGGTGGTAGAGTCGGGGCATGTTTCAGAGGAGAAGACTAATTGATTACACACCCTCGTCGAGCAGATACTACTTCACAGTCTCCCATTTCCACTCAATCAATTGCAAAACCAATTCGGCAAATAATAGGGTTCTATTATGCACATATGCCAGCTATTTAGGTAGTTATAATACATGTCAGTTAAGTCATAAAATCCCTGTTTATTTGCAACATATCTGGAGAATCAAACCATTAGGGTTGAGGGGATATTTAAGTCGTCTGGAGCTGCTAAACAATAAGATCGGGTATCCTAATATATTACCAAGTGCTAACTACTGGGCAATTGCCAATTTTATAACCTCAGTGTATGGAATAGACACAACCGTGTTTCACTCTTTTTATTACAGATCATTTCCTACTGCCAGACCAGACCCCCACAATAAAATCTCTATAACAGCTAAAAACCAAAAGGCATGTCGATTTTAGATATACATATTGCTTCATATGCCTTGTATATAGTCTCCAGTATAAACAAATTATTTTGAGTGGCTTTACTCCAGGGAATCGGAAAGTGAAATGGATTCCTATTTCTCTATTATTTTTAGTTAGGCACTTTATGCAGCTCATAAAGGCGGTTTCAAATAGTTCGAGAACGGCACAGAAACAGTTATAAAAGAGTTAGAGGCCCGCTCCTGCTTTCGTTGCTATTAATAGGATTTTTGCCATTGATTCTATAGGAGGGGACTCGCTGGGGGTGTCAGAGGTAGTACTGGCAGACAAAAAAGAGTCTCTCTCTCTCTCTCTCTTCTCCCATTATACATAGATAGATCACTTATTTAATGCACGATGTTCTGCAACGTCATTCTAGTGAAGCATCAAGAAAAAGTTAAAAAAAAAAAAAAAAAAAAAAAAGAGTTAGATTAAAGCAGTGCCACCAAACAGATTTTCATGACTGGCATTTTTTTCTTCGGACAAACACATGGGCTCAGTGGTTCGAGTACACCTTTACAGTGGCTATATTTAGTGACCAGTTTATCAGGTCACTGTCCAGTGAACTGAGAAATTAAACAAGAGGCAGCAATTCCACGACCATCTGATCTTAGTCCAAACTCACTAAAGAGAGAGGGACCCGTGCAATGCTTAAATGTACCTCACCCCACTCGCTTTGGCCTTTTGGAGCACTCATTACATTAGTTAACCTTTGAAATATGGATTTTCACGTGCTCAGTATTTTTTTTTTTTTCTCCTTGCAAATTGCTTTTGGGAAGCAGGCTGGCTCCCTTCCCAGCTATGCTGAGAGCTCCTCAGCTTTTGTTCCTACCACTGCCTCCCCGAAAAGGACCGTATGAGCATACCCATCAGTTGGAGTCTAATAACTCTAAACCCATTTTAGAGGCTTACCAGGCGGTGTAAGCATATCTATTGCAATTTCATAGCTTCAGAGAGATGTATTCTATCTAGACTCTATATCTTCTGTAAATTACCTAATGCTGCCTCAAAAAAAGTGTTTGCCATGGAATGGATTATCTCTATCTATATCATATCTATATGTTTATCATGGCTATAGCTTTCCAGATATAGCCCAGGCATTACCAGAGATAATATAACGTGGAGGTTTTAGTGGGTGAAGAGATATACACGTCCGTGTGTGCAGCTGCATGTGTCAAATCCCTGCGTGTATGTAAATAAACTGGAAGACACAGTATATTTTTAGCCGATGTCAACTTTCCCAGTGGGTTAGGGATTGCCATAACTGCTGAAATAATACAGAATAACACACACGGATATACGCAGGGTCCCCACCACTTCTGCTTTAACTTTGTCCCATTTAGTTCTTGTTATCCCCAGCAGAAACCATTCGATTTTCTTTCACTCCCAAACTCTATTTGCTTGTGTGTATGAAAGCATTCGCAAATACATAATGCCCCCTTCCAAAATCTCTGCCTTCTCTCTTTCTCTTTCTTTCTCTCTCCCTCTCTCCTCTCTCTCTCTTTTTTCTCTACTTCTTTCTCCTTTTCTATCCCTTTCTTTCTTCTCTTTCTCTTCCTGTGGTTACTTCCAGCCTCTTTGTCATTTCTCCCCCTTCCATTTCTCTTCAGCTTATCAATAAACCGGGAGAGCAACAGTAGCCGCTTGATTTGTTAGTAATTATAAGCATACTGTTCCTGCAAACGGGATCTCTAGATGAGTGAGATCGCTTTAAAACGACAGCAGGAAATGGTGGGGAAATGGAGCATGGCGAAACTCAGCGTGAAGCTTTCAGTTCTTTACATGTTTACAATTTTCTGTGCATACATTAAGTCTTAGGGTTTGGTGGTTTGGGTTTTTTTTTTTTTTTTTTCGTGGTGGTGGTGGTTCTCTGTTGGGTTGCTCTCCACAAACGCGTGAAAAGGCGCACAACTGCACACGGACAAGAGGAAATGGAACTAAAAAGGGCATTTCAGCAACACTAAAAATAAACAAATAGATAGAATTATGCCTTGAAAATAGCTGAGTAACGAGGCTTTAAGCTATGGATATCGTTGCAATAACCCTGGTGAATAATATGATAGTCGATCAGTCAATCAATCAATTAATCAGAAGAAATATTTTTTATATTTATTACTAACAAACGTCATGGAGAAACTTACTACTAATCAGCTATCCAATTGCCTTCAAATCTTTTTATCTGCCTACTGGGCCTGAAATGAGTAAAAAGTTCTTTGTCCATTATAACAGGACTTTGTTGTTAATGATGATTGGGTCTGACTTTGTAGCCAAGCCTAGAAAGTCTGGGGACAACGTCTTACCCATTGCCACTAAAAGACCCGGTTCTTATTTTAATTTTAATGAATAAATACAGAAAGTGTGTGTTCATGTTCCCTTCCCTCCTGTCCCTCTCGCCTCCTCCTCTTCCCCCCTCCCTCTCCCCCACCGCAGTCCCTTTCCCCTGAAAGCTGGGACTAAATTTCAAAGTGAAATGTATTCCCTCGAAATTGTTTTGCATTCAATTAAAGTGGATCATAAGGTTCAATGGGTAATCCAAGAAAAAGCACGAAACTGAGTGGCAGCGAAGCAACATCTCCGATTCCCAGATTTATCACCTGAAAAGCTGAGGCCAGAGTGGTTTTCAGTTAATCATTTATCCGGATACTTCAAGAAGGGGTGGGGAGGAATCTTACGCTGTATTATTAAGAGCTAAAAAAAAAATGTTAAGACACCTCCTTTCATGTGTTTCTTTAAAATAACATGAACAATAGGGCGTGTTTACAAGGAGACGATGAATTAAGGTGTTAGGGTTAAAATCGCCTTTCGTGCTAAATCAGATATGAGTGTGCAAGACGATGGTCAGAAACAGCTGAAAGTAAATAAATACATCAGGATAATTTTAAGGTCACTGACTGTGCCCCAGAGTCACAAAAAATTA
Organism: Phoebastria nigripes; assembly: GCA_035582835.1. Lineage (NCBI taxonomy): Eukaryota > Metazoa > Chordata > Aves > Procellariiformes > Diomedeidae > Phoebastria > Phoebastria nigripes. The sequence continues at coordinate 895,864 of JAYKAV010002999.1, forward strand.
ACTTGGGACTCTGGCCACTCGAGATTTTGCAAGAGGACAACTTCTTTCGCCAGAGATGGTACCAAGCAAATTTCAGATGAGCAGTAGACAAGGGGACCCAATCTTTTATTCCTGGCACACGGAAAACCTTCCCTTCATTTCAGCAGACATCGAGGGAAAGGCCTCAAAACGGGCAGCCGGTAAGCTCTTAAAGCCGAGTTAAATCTGGTATTAATGCTCTTGGTGATTATTATCATCTTGATGATTTATCCGGCTCCCTCCCTCCCACTTCCACCACCCAAATCTTAATGGAACTAGGAGTTAACGATGATTTTTTAATGTCTCGTTGGATTTTTAGACTGTTAATGTACCGCATCCTTCTCATTATTAGTTTATTGATTGTTCATTGACCAGCCCCCTTCAAATCGTATTAACCACCCTCTGCCACTTTAGATTAAGAGAGTTTAAAAAGCACCTTTCATTATTTCACCGCCACCACCACCAACACAGTAGAGTTCAGGCTTGGTAGCTTAATGCTTGCTCTAATGGGGCAGCTAAGAGACGAGGGGCCACGGTCCCTGCCTATTGCATTAATAGCTCAAAGGGGGCTAATACAGAAAATTAGCCTTAAACGAGCTCTGGAGATCTCCAAATGAAAGAGCCATTTATCACGCTGGCTACCTTCACTCCACTCGTTTGCTCTCTCTACTGGGAACAACTCATTTCCTCTTAACTAAATTACTTCAGAAATGTCAAGTAAGCTCAGATAGCAAACATAACAAGAGACTGTGTATATGTAATCTATTGTGCGGGATCGATACGCGAGATAAATCGATAGTCGTGTATGAATCCCTATATAATTTCCTTAATATTTTTGGCAATCTTTTTGCATAGATAGATAATTCCCTCTGCAGGCCTGAAAGATCATAAAGAAACAGACACTTACAGTCTGGATGATACAATTAAGTTTAGACTTCAAGTCCACATCACACTTTTTCCACTACCTTGTAATTAAAGCATTTTAGGCACTAAACTAGGCTTTGGTGAAGTAAACCCCCTCCAGTCCTCGTCTAGCAAATATGTATCACGGGGAGTGCTCCACTGCACAAAAATCAGTCAATACCTATCTGTCTATCTATCTATGCCATCCGCCTCCAATAACGACTTACAGAGTTTAAATAACTTATTCTTACTTCAAAGTACATCCTCACAGCTACAAACTGCAGGGAACAAAGGGAAATTGATACTGAACCCTCTCTGTGTTGCTCCTTCTCTCGTCCTGATTAAATATTGTCTGCCACAAATGTGACCTACTATTTATTACCCATTTCTCTTCCTCCGCACCCAGGAAACTCGCCGTGCAAAAAGAAACTGAGCTCACAATATTCCTTTATGCTGGGAAGTTTCTTAGAGCTCAGCATTACTTCTAAGGAAGAAAATATTGCTACAGTGACTTTAAAATAGCTGCAGACGAATCTCAGGATCTTTTTTAGTAACCTAATTTCCAGAGTGCATATGTATCCAGTTCAGCATGGATAAACTCAGAGCATCTCTTCTGATGGCTGCAAATAGGCACATGTAATCCCACCTATGTGGGACTGTGTGTGCGGCAGCTGCGCGACCTGGGGCCGTTGCAGTGCTCATACACAGTAAGCACACCTAAATCTAGACCTGATACATATAATTATTAACATTCACATTTTAGTGCTACTCGCTCTCTGACTGTACCACTCAGCACGCACATTAAATGTCTCTGCTGTCCTCGTCAGCTGAAGGAGGGAGAGACACAGGCAGAGAGAGGGGAGGGGGGGTAAAAGAGTATTTTGGACTGGGTGATCAACAGAAGAGTGTTCTGCGAAAAAACCAGATTGCGAAAGGAAAATGCGAGCACAGACCAACGTTAGAGAGAAGTCTCTCGACCACAAATCAAGCACCAATTAATCAAATACACCCGAGAGGAAACATCGTGTATGAGGTGTCAAGCGGGGGTGGGGAGGGGAGGAGGGGGGAGGAGAGTGAGAAAAAAAAAGAGAAAAATACAACCAGAAGCAATCAGGTTACAGACCCTGAGCACAAAACCTACTGAACATTCAAACTGAACTAAAACAGGAGAAAGAACTTTTTTTTTTTTTTTTTTTTTTTTAAAGGTAAGTAATTTTCTGTTTCTCAAAAACACCTTCGACTTTTCAACCGGTGATCATAAATGATGCTGCCAAACGGTCTTCAAGTTTTCATTTCTCCTCTCTCAGATAACTAGAACTTGATCGTATGAGAGAGCGAGAGAGAGAGACTGTACATGAGGACTTAAATTAAAAAACAATAAATACACGGAAGGACCTCATGCTGCCTTGAACACATTTTAAATAAACACCCTCCCTGTTATTTTGCTTTACATTCTAGAAGATCATCTCTATTAAAGTATTTGTGCGCATTTGACAAATAATAAGGTCCTGGAGATAAGTGCTGTTGATAGTAAGCATAAGGGACAGCATTTCTAAGCCTCATCTCTGGTACTTAAAATTGAATCTAGAAATAGAAACTCCTTAGATAATTAAAGATAGCTTTCCCTACATTTGCCGTGTGTGATCTGTTTAATGTCTATCAGCATAACACAACACTAATCGCCAAGCATCTTCGAGTGACTGTCAGAGAAATGTAAAAAAATTAAGCAGCTGCAATACGCCCAAAATGAGTTATTGTAATTACATTTAATTAGTTTAATTAGTTAATTATTTTGCTTACAGCTGTACAAGAGACTGCAAACATTTGTTAATATCACATTCCCTTTAACAGTATGGGGTGATTCTGCAGTTACACTAAATCATGTGCGCATATGTAGAAAGATTTAAAAAAATGGGCATGGGGAAGGGGGGATTCGCGGAGGCAGGGGGGAAGGAGGTCGGGGCTGCCTTTCCACAGGCATTTGTTTCTCTCCCCTTCACGTTTGATTCGCTTGGGAAATGCATTTAAGCCCCAAAGGGAATCAACCCCCTTCTCCCATTAAAAGCCAAGGGGTCCCCATCGAGGACTATGGGGGGAAAAGAGGAGGGGGCCCGTGGAAACTGCATTTGAGCATGGGGTGCTCCGTTTGAGAGCATTTGTGTAATTAAACCCTTTGAAGGACGGGGGAGGGGGGATATCAACTTTTCCTTTCACATCTCTCTCCTTTTCCCTTCACTCTATCTGCCGATCCAATCAACTCTTCATCGTGCTGCCATGTATGCCTGCTTCGGATAAATTAATTGCCCCAAAGTAAAAATATATCATGAAGATATTGCTACACAGTAAAAGTTTGTCTAGCTTGTTGGAATAATCCATACCTTTTTTAATGACAGACTGGTCCAATAAGTTCATACCGCTGTTATTGGCATCTTCAACTGACTGTGGATATAAAAACATCACTATTCAAATTGACTGGATATTAAAGAATCACGTACATAAATCATGTCATTCCAAACTGGAGTTTCTGTTATTTCCATTTATATTAATTCACTAGGGGAGGAGGGATTTTTTTATTATTATTATTATTGTTATTATTATTCCCCCAAATCGACAAGGAAATGAAATTCTTACAAATTATATAGTCTTCCAATAAAAAAAAAGAAGTGTGAAGCATATGGGGTGCAATACTGGTTTTGTTATCTTATAAAACATAGATATCACATTGACTTCTTTGCATTCGATAAAGCTTTATATTTCTGCCTTTGAAAATCTGGCAATTTGGCAACATCTGCAAGATCTATTGCATGACATAAATGAACACGATTAAGGACAACTTAAATTCTCCCTCCCCTTTCCTTCCTCCCCCCCCCCCCCCTTTTTTTTTTTTTGTTTGTTTGTTTAACCCTGCTACATCTTAATAATTCAAGGGCCATTTACTTTTTATATATAATAGTTTACATTATGGACTTTTAATTAAAGCCTGAGCAATTCGGAGTGCAGTGCAACGCCCACATCGTATAGGGTACAAGCAGAAAGAGATTTACAGCTCCAGAGGTTGCTTCCATGTCCTGAATTAGTGGGGACGGGGAGGGGGGAGCAGGAATATACATTATTAAAAGTATGAACTATCACATTGATTGCCTAGAAAAGTCCCCCCATCTCCTTTTCAAAGCCTTTTTTTCCCTTTTTTTTCTTTTTTTTTCTTTCTTGTCAGCCCGCTTAGGAGCACACCTGTTATTAAGGCATTAACTTCTTTAGCAGGGAAGAGAACAAAGACGGGCACAGAGGACAGAGCAAATGTTGGGTTTCAGTTCTCAACACGAAAGTGGAATATACCAAAAGCAAACAAACAAACAAAAATTACCGCTGAATCTGCGGTCAGCACAGCAAAATCATCTCCCAAAGAGAAGAGGTGTCATAAGAGCAATTTATTGCAGTATTACGACAGGTTCCGTTTTAGGGTAAATTCTGGGTTTCAGAGAAAGGGAGGACCTGTGGGTTTCTTGGTTTTATTGCTTTATTTTTACTATTATTATTATTTCGGGTTTGGGTTTTTCCGGGTTATTGCATATTTGGGGAGTTGTCACATTTTTTCCCTGATAAGAAAAACGTCTTTACAGCAAAGCAATGATTTTCTTCCCTATTATTTTAACTTTATCTTTTGCTACACCGAGAGGCTGAGCTTATCCGGATCCAGCCCTTATCTCCGGCTCTCTCTCTTTCTGTTCAGTAGAGACGTTCAAGATGGAATATGATTTAGGAGAAAATTACATCTCCCGAAAATGTGACGGAACAAGATTTTCTCGAGACCTTTCCTTTCATTTTCTTTGAATACCCGCTCAAACGAGCGCGCACACACGAACGCACAGTGTGTTCCTTATGTTGTGTGTTTGTGCATGGCTGTGTCTCTCTCTCATAATCAATAGGCTACATACCWAAAGGGCACAAAATAAAATTACAAAGTCTTCTTCCCTCCTTTCCCTGAGCAGCTCCCAAAGAGGGATGATGAGCAAATCCTGCAGCCTGCTGGAGTGCATCGTGGTGCACCTCGACGGCACAGAACTGGAGGTAAATATGAAACGCCATCTTTCCCTTTCTTTTTTTATTTTCCCTCCTTATCTCACCTTATCTCTGGAGTCGATGGTTGCGCACACGCTTTATGTGTGTGCGTGCACTCCGCTCGCTCCATCAGCAACGTGGGTTAGTTGTTGTAGTTAATGAGAAGACTCCTGTCTGATTTTCTATCTAATTACGCCCTCCTGCTGGGTTTTTGTACAGGATATTCGCTCAGCATGCTGGCAGTTAATAGTCACAGAGAGGATCGTAAAGATTTAATTAGGACTGCATGCGGAAACGTGGAAAAACAACTCAGACTTTTAATTACTAGACTTCTTTAGTTAAAAGTGATACCAGGGGTTACTTTATAAGAGACTTGGGTGTTTTGGTGCAACTTAACTTTCCGTGTCTCTAGCTAGCACGTAGGAGCGGGGACGGCAGTGTGAGGGAGGAGGAGAAGGAGGAGGAGGAGGAGGAGGAGGAGGAGGAGGAGGAGTGGAGGTGTGTGTGCAGGGAGGGGAAAGGTGATGAGTTTCCAGATATACTTAGAAAATCCAGGGAGGAAGATTCCCCTCCCTCCCCTCCTCCAATAATCTGATAGCACGGAGTTTCCTGTATACCATATATATACACCTTATTCAACAGCTATGGATATATCTGAGAGAAAACCCTGGAGACTGATCTTTTTGTTTTCCTTTAAAGAGTTTAAAGAATCTGGATTTTCCCCTGTATATTTTCTTTATCGTCTCTTTTACTAGTAAAACCCTATTTTTGCCCAGACGTGGGGAAAAAAAAAAAAAAAAAAAAAAACAAAGAACTGGGATTGCAATGGTGTTTTTCAGAGTCCTTATTAGATGATGCAAATTTGTTTTCAATAAGTAGGTCTTGGCTTCCCTGTCTGAGGGCTGTAAATCGCAGATTGAAAATTCCTCTCGAAAGGGGCAGCAATAGCAATACAATACGTCCTGTTTACAATAACAGAGCGCTATCGTGTTACAATCACTTAATTCTACCCCTGGACAATGGCTCACACATGGCCTGGATTTGATGTTTATAAAATAACCACTGTTTCTTTCTGTCACGCACTCTCTTTCTCTGTCTCATTCTCCCTTGTCAGCCCAACCCATTCTCATGGCATGTATTTGATCAGACATGTATAAACTAAAGCAGAGAGACACATCTTTATCAAACGGTATACCTAGATATCGGTTCAACTTTTTGGACTACCAGAAAAGAAAAAAAAAAAAAAACTATTTAAGACCCTTCCTGGAAATTCTCTCTAGCGTTCGTGGATAGTAAGTATATGTCGCCTAAATAGGAATCCCTGTAGCTAGAACGGATTCCTTGAATCTAGAATAAATCCATATTAAAAATCAGGGTGGAAAACTGCCCAACTTCATCTGTCACTAGTCGGGGGACAAGAATAGAAAATGCTGAACGGTAGGAGCGAGTACTGGGCTGCTTTTCCTCCTGCCTGTGTTAACTTGCAGTTGCACGCTTCTTCCTTCACGTGTTTCTTCTTGGGATACCCTCCTCTCCCTCTTCCCCTCCTCCCCCAGCCCGAGACCAAACTTTTAGAAATAAAGGGCCTGTTTCATTTCCCGCGGCCTCAACACCCCAAAAGAAGAACCCCAGCCCTGCTGGCCCACAGCCTTGTCTGCCCCGGCCCATCCCCATCCCATCCCATCCCATCCCATCCCCACCCCCATCCCCATCCCCGGCCCGCCCGGGCGAGCCGGTCGCGGGTGGCCGCGGGGCGCAGCGCTGCGCTCGGAGCCGTCGGGGGGAGGCACTTTCCGCGATTGCTGTGCCCTGCCCGCAGAAGGGATGTTTTATTGGAAAAGGGAGGGAAAGCTGCTTTATTTGAGCTGAGCAGGACTTTTCCTTCCTTCCTCTTCTTTCTCTCTTTCTCTCAGCCTTTCTCTCTTTCTTTTTCTCTCTCTCTCCCTTTTACTCTTTCCTTCTTTCTCTCTCCCTTCTCTTTTCCCCTCCTTTCCCTCTTGTTCATCTTTTCTTCTTCTTCTCTCTCTCTCCTTTCGCTCTTTTTCCCTTTTATATTTTACTTTTTCTTCTCTCTTTTTCATCTCTTTCCCTTTCCTTCCCTCTTCTCTCTCCTCTCTTTCTCACAAGAGCACAACAATTACCGTCTTTTCTTTGGGGAAAGTGTAAATATCAAAGCACAAACAGTACTTAACGTCTATCTGTTGTAGAGAGAAAGAAGGAGAGCGATCCCCTTTCTGCATTCACAGAGGTAAAACTCGCCTTGACCTGCAAGCCAGTTGGTCTGAGCCAGGAATGCGAGACGAGACCTGCGCATCGCGCCCGTGGGGGTCAGGGGCTGCCCCCAGATCTCAAAACCAGCTTGGAAACCCATAGAAACTAGCGACCCTACGGCCACTGAGCTCGGAGGCGGGAGCAAATCCAACAAGAAAAAACCTTTCTATTTCTAAAGCAGCTCGCCCCAGCAAAGCTCGGAGATTTTCCTGTGAAGCCCTAAGACAAGCCTCCAGCCAAGGCAATACAGCCCCTCTGCTTCTCTGCCACTGCTTCCTATAATGTTCAGCAGGATCCTTTTTCACGGCTATTTTTTTCCTTCTCGGCCTCCTCTTTTCTCCTTCTTTTTCCCTTTCTGTAACTTTGAAGTCCGTATCTCACCCAATGGTCCATATCTTTATTTATCCCAAGTCTAAAAATATATATATAAATGATATACATGATATATAATTTTTTGGGGAAAAAAAGGAATGGAGTGGAACCCCCAAATCCCGACTAGTAAAGCCCAATTTAAGACCTGGCCCCTGGAGGCTCCGGCTCAGGGGTCCCCACCGGTTGGCCATGCCCTGCTCCAGCAAGGTGCAAACCACCCCAGCATCGAAGCTGTTAAGGGCCTTTCTGTTTTTAAGAAATAACACGTGATGATGAGTTTCGCGTGGGATGGGAGAAGGCTGGGAAATACTGTGCCTTGAGCCCGGTGAAAGTCCTTTGTTACTCAAGAGAGGGAATAAAACTATTTAAAAACAGTGCTACCCTACCAAGTATATTTAAAAAAAAAGGGGGTGTGTGTGGCTTGTTCCTGATCACCGGTTATTGCTTTTGGTTTGGGTTTTGTTTATATTTTCCCTCCCTCCCGGATGAAAAATGTAGTAATTTGACAGTTTCATCAAAATCCCTGAACTGCAGGAAATTGGTTGGGGGGGAGCTGAGATTGCATGGGAAATAACTGGAATTTGAAAAGCCAGGCTTAAACTCTGGCAGCTTTTGAAACACGTGGAATATTTAGAGCAGTCTGTCTGCCTTCCCCCTGCACTCTGCTGGCTTGCCATGTAGGGGAGGGTTTACAAAGCAGAGCCTGTGCGTGACAGCGATAAAATAAATTCTCTTTTTAAAAAAAAAAAAAAAAGAAAAGGCGAGAGAGGGGGAGTATCACAATTATAATCCCAGCGCGGAAAGAGGATGGTAACCCACATCAATATTGCAGTAAAGCCCTCACTGATCATTTCTAGCCGAGGGATGGGGGGTTCAAGCCTGGAAGGCATCTGCATTGCCCAGGAGAAAGAAACGCCGTGCCTTACCTGGACCTCCTCCATCCCTGGGTGTCCGATGCCATGCAGAGAAAGGCTGTCCCCCATGCCGGAGTCAAGGCCATGGTGAGCTGAATGCAGAAGGACATCTGGCCTCCTTACTGAGTGGTAGTCCCGCCTGGGGTCCAGTCCCGAGAGCTGGGGCAGGGCGGCCCGAGGCTGTGGCAGCAGTGACCCGGTTTCTGATCCCACCTCTTGCCTCTGCCTCTGTCCCCAGGGGTGCTGCTGGGGTTGATGCAAGGGATTTAGGGAGTAGGGGTCATTGACATGGGAGTAAGGGTCCTGGCTTTGGTGGTAAGGAAGAGGCTGGTAGGGGGGTGGGAAATAAGGCGGCTGGAAATCCGAGGATGGGGTGTGAGAGAGCGGAGGAGCGCTGGAGTAGGGTCCCTGGGAGACGGATCCCAGCTGGGACAGCCTGGAACTGTGGCTGGGCACTCCATCATGCCGGTCCTACAAGAGGAATGAAATAAAAACAACAAAAAAAGAGGACCTTGGGGGGGGGGGGGGGGGGAAAAAAAAAAAAAAAAAACCCACCCCAAAATAAAATAAAATAAAAATGTAAACAATTGTAAACTCGGGTTCAGATGTCCCCCCCCCCTCCCCCGCCGCGGGTTAGAAATATTCCGGCGTTTCGCACCCAGATCGTGTCTATTCCCAATAACTATCAAGAAGGGGGAAGGGGGTGGGGAGCGGGTGGGTGAGGGAGAAATGCTAAATGTCATAATTAAAAATGTAGGACTGGTGCTCCATATGCGTGTATGATCTGTGACTTCAGTCCAGTAATGCGATTCCCTCTCCAGCAGCTCCCCCAAATAAAACCAATGGTTAAAAAATAATAATAATAACAAAAAAAAAAAAGAAGAACCCCCAAACCACCCATGTCTCCAAACAACCCACCCCTTGTCCTGCCTAAAGTTTCCAAACATCTGTTTATTCCCTCTGCTGAAGTCCTGAAACTCAAAATCACCAACCCATCTTCACGTGGAAAAGACCAAAAGGAAAGTTGCACTTCTCGGAGGACTCCGAGGTAAGAAGTTGTCCGAGAAAGGACTTGGGAAAAAAAAAACCAACAAAAATCACGGGGGCTCTTTGTATAAAGAGAGTCCACCCCTTAAAAAAAAAAAAAAAAATTAAAAAAATCAAATAAAGTAAAAATGAAACATCGGTATTGAACAAATCCAGTCGCTATGATTTCTGCAGCAACTTCCAGTGTCTTTTGTCTCCTTTTCCAATATTATATTCCGGAGAATGGGGTGGGGGTTAATTGTAATGAAAAGTCTTTGGGGTGTGTGGGGGGACGGGGAGGGGGGGAGTGTGTGGAGGCTTCAGAGAAAAGGTGGGAGAGGAGTTTTGTCCAACTCCATCGCGCTGAAGCTGCGAGGCTAAAGTAAACAAGAAAAATATCTATTCCACAAAGTGGAGCTCAAACCCCCACAAGCAATGGCACACATGGTTTAAAAAAAAAAAAAAAAAAAAAAAAAAAAAGGAAAAAAAGTTTATTTTTTTCCCCTGCTCTCCCCCCCCCAAACTCCCCTAGCTCAAATCGAGAACACACAATGCAAAAAGGGAGAAGCAGCTGCAAGCCTCCTCCAATTATTGTGCTAAATTACCAAGCCAAAGGCGTTTAAAAAGAGAGAGAGAGGGAGAGAGAGAGACAACAGATCGAGAGAGAGAGAGAGAACATGCAATTCTAGTACAACATGGATCCAAACTCACCATGGCGGAATAGGTGTGGACTAACATCTGGAAATAAAAAAAGTCTTGTAATAGCTAAAAATAAAATAATGGTGATAATACTAATAATTGGAGGGAAAAATATCAAGGAGATCTGCAAAGGGACGTGTTGGACACAGGAGAACAGCTTGAGATATTTCGAAGTCTATCCATCAAAAAAAAAAAAAAAAAAAAAAAAAAAAAAAAAAAAAAAAAAAAAAAAAAAAAAACCCAAAAAAAAAACAAAAAAACCCTCCCCCCATTTTTTTTTTTTTTTTTTTTTTTTTTTTTTTTTTTTTTTTTTTTTTTTCCTTTGAGCTCCCAAATACAATCCTCTTCAACCCAAGGCTAGGCTCAGACTGCTCCGCTACCCCTTCCTCCCTTTCCTTCTCTACACCGCCTCATAATAATTGATATTCATGACTATTAATATTACACGACTACTTTAAAGGGAGAATGCAGGACCAAATGGAGCGTGAAGCTGGCAGCCAGCTCGAGAGCTCCCCTACTATTGTAAATGACGTTCATTCAGTGGAGAATTACTAGATGTAATCAGAAGAGGGGGGCTGGCAGAGGCAGAGTTTGGGGAGAGGGAGAGGGGGGAAAAAGTTTAGCAAGGAAGAAGCATAACTTCAATTAACTCGAGCGGAGGAAGATGCGGAAAGTAGACACTGCTGAGCTGGAGCAAGGAAGTGAGATGAAGCAATGCTAGAGGCGAAGAAGAAGAAAAAAACATATTTCTTTTTTTTTTTTGTTTTAATTTAATTATACATTCCTAATACAAGGAATTGATTGCCTTTGGTGCTTTTGTTCTTGTAGGGTTTTTTGTTTGTTTGGTTTTTGTTTGTTTGGTTGGTTTTTTTGTAACAAATAGTGAGGAAATAGAGGCTTTTCTAATACTTTTTTTTTTTTTTTTTAAAGAAATGGAAGAAGAAATATACAGTCACTATAATATATGTCTATTTACAGCGGAGATTCAGCCTTTCTGGTGCATGTTACAGATCGTATTTATTCGCAATAGGCAAATAAATACTTGAATCTGCTTTAAGTTGGACTCCACTTTTTTTCTGAATCCGGTTCCTCCCGCCCGATATGAAAAAAGAAATAAATATATATGTACACATATATCTCGATTTTCACCCAAATGTAAAATGCATGCAGTGAATTTTAAAGGATAGTAAATTTATAGTTTCGAGGCAAAGCCAGGGGCGATATAAAACCTTTTTGATGTTGCAGGAACCCGTTCAACTGGACTGTCTGCCATTTCTGTTAAAGTTCAACTTACGTTCCTTCCTAAATAGACTCACACTTCCCAGAGCAGCCCCCCCCC